>WSTW01000189.1:0-11666 GCA_019632305.1 Tulasnella sp. 403 | reverse complement strand
CCACCTCTTTGCCCAGTGTAACATGGGAAGGTCCACGATTGACGCCTTATTCGATCCGGCTTACCAGTCGCTGACCAACCTCTTCGAATCCCTTTCTGGGGAAAGCATGTATATAGCAGTGAGGCGCAACGCCATTCAAATTGCCTGGCGATCCCATAAGGGGAGACGCTCCTCCACCCTAGCCTTGGATGATATCCGTGATAGGCGGGGAGCCCTTGCTCGTTGCTTCTCCTTCTACCAACCACATACCTTACAAAGCGTCAAAGATTTGGCTCTGTCGGTGGAAAACAATCCGTTGGACATCCTCTCCCTGTTGGAACACACCCTCCCTTCTGTGGAAAAACTGAGACTCCTGTCCGTGTCGCTGCGTGCTTGGGATGAAATTATCGAATATCTTTCCAGACCGGATGGACCACAATGCTGGCCCCTCCTCAATGCATTACACGTCGTAGCTAGTCACCCCCCATACTGGGCTTTCCTACCTGACCAGGTCTTCAACTTCCTTCACGCACGACTCGGGATCCGCGGGGTTGGCCAGGGACCAAGACGCAAATTTGGCGAATTGTATATGGGTGGGGTATTTCACGAGTCGTTCCAGGTATGGAGGAAGCTCGAAGCTCTCGTGGATAACTGGGAGATGTCTGAGCAGTCAACCTCTCCGCTATATGGTCCCGATTCTGTCGCATGAAGGACTGGTTTAATAAAGTCATGTTGTTGTAGCTTGTCACGGGAGAAACAGCGAAGGCGAGCTGGCCCACGAAGCATATCGGATCAACCTGGGTCCGATTACTGGGAAACTGAGGTCAGACTCCAAGCAAGATGACAAACTACCCAATTCTTCCACTACGTCCCACAATTTCTGAGAGCATATTAGATTGATCCTCGGCAACGCCAATGTCCCCGGGAAAGGACAACTCGCGAAACCCCACGAGAGGGTGCAGTCAGTCGAGAGTCAATGAGGGCGGACCGCCGAATATAGCGCCGCAACCAAGTCGAAAGGAATAAGCCAGTCGACGATTCCAATTTCGTTCAATGCAGCTCCTCCACCAGGGATCACCAGCTTGACCAACGGATAACTCGAACCCCACCAACTCGAACCCAACAGAGATCACAAGGAAACGAGAATTCACATTACTTGCAAGCATGGGTAGTACGTCAATCAAGCAAAGAGAGAAACAAACCTAATCTTCTGACAGATAACGATATTCGAACCGGAAGTCGCTTTTCTTCCTTTGGCACCAACTACCTTCCCAATCGAAATACACGTAAACACCCTGCTCGTACTCCTCCGTGATCGCCTGAGGTTCAGAGTGTCGCTGGAACCAGGTCAGGTACTTCACGTGGAACCGCCAGGACTGATTCTTCAGTTGTTGAGCGGCAAGATACCTTGGAGGAACATTTCTCAGTGGTGGAGATCGCAAAGATTTAGGCACAGGACTCACTGTTGGTATGTGCCAGGTAGGAAGTAGAACACATAGAACAGCGTCTCCACATCCAGCTGGGAGAACAACTGCGGGGTACTGAGAATAGAGAGGGGTTGCTGTGGGTAGTATGGCGGCGTGTTGTACTGATTTCGTGGCACGTAGTACTTAGGCCTGGGTTTAAAAGACGAGAACTCAATGTAAAGCCAGACATGGAAAGCGGTGTGCCTTACTTCTCTGTGTCTGATGGTTGCGGTGTTCCATTCATCGCAACCTCCAAAAGCTTGTGCATCTGGTCGGGATTCGCCATCCTTTGTGCAGCTAGAAAAACCCATGACACATTAGACGGTCGTACTAAACACTGGGTGAGTCTTACCCTTTTGCTTCACAGCCTCAAAGGAGGAGACGAGATCGCCGAGTGACCCTGGCACATTGGGACGCGCTTGCTGTGATGCCTGGCTTTGAGAAGCCTGGACTGAAGCGGCACGCTGTGTCTGCGATTGCTGGGTCGTGTCCGAAAGGATCCCAGGAGGTGCATAACTTGCACTTGGTTGCGTTGCAGGCGATACCAAATCCAACTGGCGGGCCCCAGTTGTCGATGCCGTCGACGTGGCAGAGAAATGTTGCACTTGTTGCGGTAAGGGTGAGGGATTTAAGCTTGGTGGTGGGCCTTGTTGTGGTACAGGTAGTGCAGACTGCGTATTTGTTCTGGTATTGGGCGGTTGCATACCAGGAGGCACCGATGGTGCTGAAGTTTGCTGGGTTGCTGAAGCCTTGCTTGTTCCGTTTACAGGTTGAATAGCCTCCGATTGTACCGACTGAAGTGGGGCGTCAATACCCAATACCCTGCTTTATCCGAACAGAAAGCTCACCTTGCCGTCTGTTGTGGCCGAGATGGTCGTCGCAGACATCGATTGAACTAATGGTGACACAGCTGCAACTACGTACATGCAAAGCGCGTAAGTAATACGTAATGGAGACGCCAGATCGCACTCACCATCGGTGCTGATGACAGGGCTCTGTACACGACTATTTTGTAAACTTTCGGCCACAGATCCACTATCCACCGCCTGGCTCGGCGGTGCTATGGAACTTGCAATGGGTGATGAAGCAGATATGGACATCGACGCCGCGGAAGGTGACCGGGGTGGCGAGGAATGTGATGCCGAGACGGATGCCGTTTTTGCCGGTGGAGGTAATGATGGTGCCGTTGAAGCAGGAGTAGGCGGCGGTATTGAAGATTGCGGTGCAGCTGGCAGTGGTATTGGCGGTGCAGTTGTTGATATCGATGTTATAGGCGTGGCTACTGTCGTTGATGTCGCGCTCGGTGGTGGCTGCGGATTTGCAGCCCCACCAGCCGCTGCCGCGTATCGTAGAGGTAACACTGGTTTGACAGGGGCATTCGTTTGTGGCAGGCCAGCCTTCAGTGCTGATGCCATAGGTTGGGCAGCAAAATTTGCAGTGGCAACTGGTGGTTTCGGTGGTTCTGGCTTATCGCTTTGTCCTATGTACAGCGTATGTCAGAAGCTCGAGTCCTTACAATAAGACAGATGGCTTACGTCTCGCTGGTGCTGTCTGCTTCTTCTGCACGGGACTCTGCCTCGACTGTTAGCGAATGTAACAACCACCAGACAGACAACATACCAAAGGCACTTCGTCGTGAGCTGATGGTTTGGCTTTCTCCTTCCCTGTCCGTGATGGGAGATCTTCGGACGAATGAGCCACAAATCCAGCGTGTTGCAGGGAACGGCACTCACCAGACAGTAGGGACTGTGCGTCATCCGAATGATTCACGTCCTCTACCACCGTACGGAATGCTTCTTCCTGTTCATCCAGATCCAGATCATCGTACACCCACTCGTTTGGTTCGAAATCCTCCTCCTAGAGTGGAGGGCCCGGATTGGTCACCGCCAGCACGGTCAAAGCGCAACCATTCCCCATACCTGATTGCTCTCCACGAAGTAATTCACGTCGTCTTTCAGGCCGTTGGCAGTATCTGGTGTCAACGAGCCGTTGTTCACTAACCGCAGTACAATCTCCAATCGGCCAATGTGCCAATTCCGTCGAGTGTTGGCCTGCTTCAGCTTCTCTAGCCGTTCACCATTAGCATTAGGGCCCTTCTTCCTCTTCGTGGTTGCCTGTATGCCAGCAATCTCTGCCTCCGTCTGTTCGACTTGCCGACCGAGTTCGCCCAACACGCTAGATATCCACTCGGAGACTTCTGCCTTCTCCCGCTCCTTAGGATCCAGTTTCTGCGCCGCTATCAGCCCTTCTTTCGAAAAGGCTTTCGTCTTCATCTCCTTCTCGCAGGCCTTGAACTTCTCCATTTGCTATAATGCGTAAGCAGGCCCATCGTCAGCCACGCGTCCTAAGAGGTCTAGAAATAGGGAGGAGTCCAGAAGTCAACAGCGTCCCCACAGTTGAGTTTGGCCTAGACCACTCACAAACTGGAAGGGCTGGGACAAACTCGAGCATGCGCGTCCCGCATTGGGGTCCGAAAACACGGGCGTCGAGACTCACCGTCTCAATGAGCCTCCGGTTCTCCATCAAGGCTGACTTGTCCTTGATATCATTCCCAGCAACCCATATCTTGATCTGCTCTCGTAACCGCTGGAGTTTCTTGATCTGGGTCTTCAGATCCGTCTCCAGCTTCTCCTTCTGTGTCTGGTTTGTTAAAGACTGCATCTTCTCATATATAGACTCGAATGATTCGACACCTTCCGACACTTTCTTCAGTGTTCGGTCGATTTCGGCTGGGTGGGATGGTGTACGCGTCCGGGGGGAGGGAGTCGGGTAATGTGAGCATCCTGCCAGAGCCAGTCCAGTCTACAACGCCAGAAGGCTTACTTTGCAACTGGACAAGCGAGCGTGTCAGCCTTAAGTTTTGGGTTTGCGGTGGTGTGGCCAACATACCTTCCTTGCTGCCATGGTTGTTGGTGTAACGTGAGGGTAGAATGTCTGTCGAGAGGAGCGGTTCTTTCTCAGCCCCGTATCTTGGGGATTTCAAACTCCGCGTCACGAGGGAAGTTGCCAGAATGGAAAACGCCGCGTCTCCGTTCTTTAGCCCGAGAGAAAACACCCAACGAAAAGCTCAACCTTGTTCAGTAACGACTAGGTGTATGCGACTACAGAAAAGATTAGGTAAAGTAACACAGCGCAACACTGCATTGGAGGCAGGTAAGAAGCACCGTTGCAATCCTGCAAGTTACAACGAGGTCGCATCTGCATTGCTCCCCATACTTGACTGCATCTTAAGTTGAATTCTTTGGAAGCAGTGGGGAGCAACACGTCTATGTTCGCCCGACGATACACCTGTTCCTGGGATCTGGATTTATTCCCAGAAGGCACCTTGTACGGGCGTCTCACTGGAAAAGAGAAGTGGGAAGATTAGCAAGCCAGCGATACGATGTCCAAGATAAAGGCAAGTTTAGTGCCACGCGAGGGCCATGTGCCAGAAGAAGAGATGCATTCCCATATCCATCTACCACGGGGGTTGTACATCAGTCTAGCTTGACGGTTGCACCCAAGCCCTCGAGAAGTGTCTTCAGCTTCTCTGCGTCCTCTTTTGGCATATTCTCCTTGAGAACTTTGGGGACAGACTCCACGAACTTCTTCGCCTAAATCCGAGAAGAGAAGGTCAGAACTGCCCAAACAGCCAAGTACGATCGGACGACGCACATCAATCAAACTCATGGTCGGATTCAAAGCCTTCACCTCTTTGATGACCTTAGCTTTGTTCGCAGCGTCAATCTTTTCCAGGTGCACCGAGAATATCGTCTTCTCCTTTGGCTTCTCCTGACGGTGTAACATGTTTAGAAGGACCATGACTAGAAAGAACCGCAAATAGACGTACCTCTGGTGCTGGTGCATCTTCTACAGGTGCCGCGGCAACAGGTGCGGCAGACGCTGCCGGCATCGCAATCTCCTGGATATTCAACCGCGTCTAACGCGCGATAACATTACCGAGTCAGTTCAGAGCTTATATTCAAACAATAGTTGAAGGCATAGATACCTTAAGAAGGCTGACAAGATCAGCGGCTTGTAACAACGTCAAACCGGAAATGTCATCGACGATCCGGCTGATTCTGGGGTCGGCACTCGAGCTTGGCGAGCTAGTTGGTGGTGGCGTATTCGATGTTGAAGGAGCAGCGTCTGTTGCAGTAGCCAAGGATCGTATTCTCGTTGAACGTCTGCAATATGCAGTATGAGTGCCAAATTTTTGGGCAGGAAGACAGAGGCTTACAAGCTGTACCGGGAACGACATAGGACTCGGGCGGCGGAGGTTTTGAGTAACTGCTGAAGGCCATGGTAAGTATAGGCAGACCGAAATCACGCCGTCGACTTACCATGGTGCGAGGGGGGTGGTCGTGATTGAAATGTTGACATATGAGGCAAACGCGCTCAAATAGTACGCGACACATTACTTGTACCCTGACATATTTACAGCCTGCTAGTTGATCGCATTCTGACTTCTAGCCTTAAACAAGTACGGGGCTACAGACTCGAAGGATCTCGTTGCAATTCAAAGGTTTAGTCCGCTTCTTTGCATCGGTATTGACCGATGCTTCCTTCACCATTTACCCTGTCAGAGGCCCCAAATCCACATAGTAAGTACGGAATTTGGCAAGTACAACCCAACCCAAAGATACAGTTGATACAAATACAACATATAATACACATAGAAAAGGAATCATGCATGAGGTCTCTTGCTACAACGCCAGCACATCCGCAAAATCCGTCATTATAAGCCTCGTCGTGCCCTTCAGAAGCCAGAGAGAAGCCATAATACGCCATCACGTTCGCGGCTAAGGTTTGGTGGATTGTGTCATCTAGTTCGTCCTGAACTCGACGCTTCGAAAGAATGGAATGCTCGACACGTCCCGTTAGGTTCATGGCATGAAGTAGACGTGCTTGTCGAGATTGGAATAGCTGATCTGTAAGGGAATTCTGGGCTTAGCTGAAGGGAAATGCGAACGTGGAGGTTTACTCGAACCGAAATATCTTGAC
The DNA here is from genome assembly GCA_019632305.1 of Tulasnella sp. 403. NCBI lineage: Eukaryota > Fungi > Basidiomycota > Agaricomycetes > Cantharellales > Tulasnellaceae > Tulasnella > Tulasnella sp. 403. The sequence goes on along the minus strand of WSTW01000189.1, from coordinate 5,238 downwards.
CGTGCTTGGCAAACAGTTCACCCATAGCCTCCATGATCTTCTCCGCTCGAATTCTGTACCTGTGTGGCCCCACTGCGCAGTATAGTCGTTCGTGAGTGGTAGACATGTAATTGATGTCTGAATAACTGACCCTTTCGTAATTCTTCCACCAAGAAGTACGACAATGCCCCAAAACGGGCTTGACTGGCGCATCGAACCTCTTTTGCCACTTGATGCTCAGAGCAGGCACCTATGACAAACTAAAGACAGGTTGTCAATCCCTTATATCGTGGAGGGGATTTCCGTCGGCTTACTACACGGGCTGGAACCGACTGAAGATCTGACTATGATGTGAGCGTTACGGATAGAGCAGAATGTACAAAGGAACTTACCGAATGGTATGCCAACTTTGCATGCCTAACCACGGGAAAGCAATTGGTTAACAGCAGTGAACTCTGGCGGGACTACGATGCCACCCACGTCTAGCACGATCTGCGTTCAAGGGATGTGATGGATATGGTCAGCAGGGTTGAACTGCAGCTTCTTTAGTTCGCTACTCATTACCGTCATTCGTGAAAACGGAACCAATGGTTTAAGCAAGAACCTGATCATGATCTTCAAGTGACGACATGAGCACACCGCCCGCCGGTATTGTCTACATCCAAGGCCCTTACACTGTCGAATATCGACTTCCCATCGCATGTTACTATAGCTAAGAGTAGATGATCTCAGCAGTTGTAATCCTTTACGAGGTCAAGGACCAACCTTTGGTGAGGTTTCCGTCAAGGTGAGGAGTCTCAATGCGATGCCCACCGACTAAGCCAAGCACCCAGCGTCAGAGACATTACCCATAGAGAAGTGAATGACGAACAAAAGAAGAACCGGCGATGATGAGGTTGGACACCGACGGTTAATTTTTCCATCGCCCGAACCTAGTAGGACATGAATGAATACTCGAGGTCACTGTTTTGTCGCACGAGCTTACGATATTCTCATAAGTAGGCAATCGATCTGGCGGAGTACCTTCCTTGTCCCAAAGAATCCGAATCGCATCGTCCGGATAGCCACACTGATGGAGAACGTCCCTCCAAAGCTCAACGTCCCCATGGGTTCCCAAAAGGTCCTTGGGTTTGCCGCTTGGCCACTGCTGACCGGGGTATGCAATGCCAATCTGGATATGGACACCCTCAGTCAGTCATCGATGACGAAAGGTCAGACAGAACATGGTGCTCACCAGGAGAGCTTTGCAGAGATACCGACTTTTCTTGGGCCATGGGAGGAACTTGGGCGTTCTCCTCAACTCTGCTGTTGCTTGAATACTTTGTGCAAGCAGAGCTGCGGGCCTAGGGCACACGTGAACGAGTATGCATTGGGTGGTGCTTCATGGAGGACGTACGAAACGAGGAACTTCAACCATTGTTTCGAGAGTTCGGTCTTAAAACAATCGGTCGAGACGACAGTACGCGCGACAGTACGATGGCTAGAGACGAGAGTGTCGAAAGAAGAGTTAAGGGTGGCCTCCGGCCATGTGGTAGAAGGTGGGGTATTTGCCGGCTGCATTAGGAAAGGGGTGATGGTTATAGCGGAGACAGTGGCACGGACTCTCTTATATAGCATGGCGCGAGGTGTTAATAAGCACATGAATATGCTGTGCGCATAACTATGGAGAAAGAAGTGCCTCGATATTAGACTTCAGCAGCCAATCACGGCGTAACAGAAGAGAGTTTGCAAATAAACTCGCGAGGGGTAATCCTGTCACCAGATACATCGTCGAAGAAATAAATGTTTCTATCTTTTCATTGCATTCGCCCGTTAGTGCAAGAGATCTCGCTGCGTACGCAAGTGGTAAGTCAAGCTGTGTGCTGAGTCGGAGCGCCTCGGTACTCGAATCGGATAGTTTCGGAGTCATTGCGTTACAGTCTTGAAGATCCCCCTGTCTTCATATCTGGTTCCACTGATTTTGTGTCCTGCGAGTGGCATTTGTAGCGCAAGTAGAGCCCGATTATGTCAGCTGCCCGACGGCATAGTCGTGAACGCCGTCCGTGTACAGTGTGCACTATCCTGGGTAGTACTATAGTTATACCCGACGATACCCGTTAGTTGGCTGATCCACTGGCTTTGACGCATATACTTCGGAACCCCTGTTTGGGAGGCCCAGGATGGGTCGATGACCAACATGACCAAAATCAAGTCAGGCTTTCAGATCGATATGAATCGGTATGAGGTCAAAGAAATGCCAAGGCCATATCAAAACCAAAGGGCGAGCCATGCTTCTGACGGTGCCATGACCCAACCAACCGGTCGAAGGGGACAGCACGGCCAATACTATGAGTTTCCCCCAGCTTCGTGACCGTAGGCATAGTCTACAATGATACGAGTCCGTATGTGGAGTGGCAACCCGAGCACAGGAACAACAAGCGTGTCACGCAAAACGAGAACGATGACGAGGCTCTCGTCTCCGGCGGTTGCAAACGGAATCCTCCTTTCTCGGTTGGCACTCCCTACATTTGAGACCCGGAAACATAGACGAGAGGTTTCCGACTCGTGGTGCAAAGTCTTGGTGATATCGATCCAATACAACGTTGCTCGGAAAAGCAATGTGTACCAAGCCCGATGGAAAACGCCTACCAAGACATTCTAACACGGTGTATGCACCACTTCCCATAGACCACAACTTTTGTGCAACGACAAAAATTGTCACAACCCATGACAGGTTGCAAAAGGTCGTCCCGTGAATTCTAAAGGGGCCCAGTCACCTCAAGGGTATGGATATGAAAGCAAGCCTGTGTGGTCGTCACCATGAGGTAAACATCATCTTGATTGCGATGCATAGGCCTAGAAGGGCAGGTTGAGCGATGGTAGTTGGCAGGGTGCAAATTCGAGCTCCGCTTTAACATGTCTGATTTCTAGTGGGACTGGGAATGGTTAGTTACCCTTTGTACTTTGCTTCGAATAATTATGAGCCCCTCAACCCACCCGCCGCCGTCTTCGTCCCAACCACCAAACCAGCAATCAGTGACACCATTCCAAGAGCTCATTGCTGACCTTACACGCGACGCTCAACGCGCTCAACCCCGTGACGCTCTTCAGGTCAGTGCGCTTCCCCACTCTCAAACGCGGATCGCTAACATCACCACACCGACCTATCGTTGGTCCACTCGTCCACTCGGTTCCTCGTAGTTCTGTGCTAACTGGTTCAACACGCGCCTCGCCGAGCAGCGCACTAGGCTCATCGACTTGGTGCTCAGCAGAACTGGGTCAAACTCTGGTGCCATGGCAGCCAACAATGCCCGTCGTACTTCTTCTCCTTCTCCCTTTGGCACTCTCAATGTCCCAGGGAACCAAGCTTTCAGTACTCCCGCGACTCACCGGGCACCACTTCCCATCTCCAACAGTGACGCCTTCCTCGGTCCTCCCGCATCTGCACTCGGCCGACGAGTTAGCGTCAGTGCCGAGTCCATCGAGCCTTCCAAAGGCCCAGAGATACCCCCTCCATACTACCACAAATCCCAGGATCAGATGAAACGTCTGCAAGATTCCATCGCCAACGCGTTCCTGTTCAGGAATCTGGACGAGAAGAAACGGAGAGCTGTGCTTGGTGCGATGAAGGAAATGCATTTCGACAAAGGCGTTAGGGTCATTACGCAAGGAGACCAAGGCGATTACTTCTACGTCGTGGACTCGGGGGAGCTCGACTGCTTCGTGAAGCCTAAAGTCGATGAGCAACCCCCCTACCCCGGTGCACCGCCGCCTCCGCCTCCTGGCCCACCGCAGCCAGGAGATCACCCTGAGTATGGCCGCAAGGTTTTCCAGTACACGAAGGGCACCTCTTTTGGCGAATTGGCACTCATGTATTCGACTCCTCGTGCGGCGACCATCATTTCCACAACCCCAGTGACCCTCTGGGCCCTTGATCGCGTTACTTTCAAGACGATACTGCTAGAAATTTCGTCAAGAACAAGAAAGGACTACGAATCGTTCCTGCGGTCGGTGCCGATCTTGCATTCTCTGACGGATCGAGAGCGGGCTAAACTTGCCGACGTCCTGCAAACCCGGGAGTTCGAATATGGGGATATCGTTGTAAAACAAGGGGAAGTTGGACGGGAGTTCTACATTGTGGAGGAAGGAGAAGCAACGGTATCGAAGAGGGTAGAGGGGAAGGAGGAGGAGGAAGTCGTTCTTCATCTCAAGCGGGGCGACTACTTCGGAGGTGAGTACAGGCCTCCCTGCTTCTTGCCATCTTCATCAATCAACATCTTGCAGAACTTGCTTTACTGCATCGTGCGCCGCGGGCGGCGACCGTTCATGCTGGAAACACCACTGTAACAGACCTGGGCGAGAAGTCAAAGCTCAAGGTGGCAGCGTTGGATGCTGACGCCTTTACGAGACTTCTTGGCCCTCTTCGTGAACTCATGGAAAGAACCGCTGAAGTCAAATATACCTCCCCTCAATAGAAGCTACGCCAGCGTATCAGATCGCTCGTGCCAACTACAGAAGGGATCACGACTAACTGATCTGTAGAGTACCTCCTGCACTGCAATGTATCCCTCTCACCTGAGCTTGTATTAGGGCACGAATGTCACCTCCTTCTGTGTTGTACATGCCTCGAGTCTTGCAGGTTATGCTCTTGCTAGTAGCGGGGCATCACCTGGAAGACCGGACTCACTAATCGATGTCGAATCGATGGAATGAGTGATTGAGGGCATTGGCAATGCGGTTGAAGTGAGGGAGGCCTCGGAATTTGCCTACTAGCCTGTGATTGCGACATGTGCAGGCACGACTTGTCCTTCGTCCCACCCTTTCATTGCTACACACTCCCGTTGCTGAGTATCGACCGTCTTCCCCGTTGGTCACCGTGAACAAGATTTGGAACCTGTTGTCTGGGGTACCTGCGAAGCTTGGCCCTCTTTCGACATTTCACAGGCGAGCGACTCCAGAGATGCCATGGAGCAGGAAGAGCTTCTCCAACAGGTGCTTATTCTGCTAGCTTCGGCCAAATATCGCCGTTACGGAAAGATTTTTACAGTAGCATTATGAGGCGGCAGGTATAACTCGGACCGTCATTGTCCAGTGTCTCAAACCCTAGTGTTTACACTGCCATCACATGGTCCATGCCCGCAACCAGCTTACCCTGGATCCTAGCAGGCTCAACGGCGAAAGCAACGCGACTTCACGTATTCTGGTTGAGGATCCGCCCACAACCTCAGCTACGGCTCTCCGACACGCCCAGTACTCACATCGTAGGTGTTCATCTCCACT
>WSTW01000188.1:0-15315 GCA_019632305.1 Tulasnella sp. 403 | reverse complement strand
CCCCAGCAGTTCGGAATGTCTCGTTTGCACGCCGGGGCACGCCAACTTGAACGGCGTTTGCGCTTCCGTGGACTCCAGTGGCATCTGCACTGGAACTGGATTGGTAGTTGATAATTCCAAAGGAAAATGCGACGGTTGGTACACTTGGGTTCTTCGGTCGAAGTGCTTCGCTTACCCTTTGTCGACTTTCTAGTATGTCCGGACAAATGTACATCCTGCGCGATCGGAAATTTCACTATCCTTTCTACGTACGATGCGGTGCAATGTACCGCATGCCTTGCCGGGTTTGTTCTTTCCGGCGGGCGATGCGTCTCTCAGTGCCCTCCTGGTCAATTTGTCGGTGGTGACGGCCTAACTTGCCAGCGTGCGTTTATTCATCAATTTTACCAAATATGACTAAAACTTACCAACGCTGCCCATTTCAGAATGCGACTCAAGCTGTGGAACCTGCGTTGGAACGGCAGATTTTTGTCTTTCATGTTCCCAATCGGGGCAATTCGCCCTTGACGGTACATGCACCGCTTCGTGCCCTCCAAACACGTTCTCATTAGCTTCTTCCGGCACATCTACCGCCAACAGCACCTTGTCCAGCACTGGAAAGGGAGGCACTTGTTCCAGCTGTCATCCTGACTGCTCGTCATGCAGTGGTCCTCGATTCGATCAGTGTACCTCGTGTCCCCCCGATCGGCCGGTGAAATCGACCTCTGGTCGTTGCCTGAGGACCTGCGGTCGGGCGCAGTACTGGGACGACGTGTCGGGCTCTTGTCAAAATTGCGCAACGGGCTGTGTCGGTTGCGTTTCGGGCGCCGCCGACCAATGTCTCAGCTGCTCGTCAGGTCTCGTGCTTCAAGGCGGCAGGTGTGCTACCGAATCGTGCTCCGGAAGTGGGGCGCTGGATAGTCTTGGTGGCATCTGCTTTTCCAAAGTAGTCACTAGTCAACCATCGGCGATCGACGGCAACGTGACCTCGTCCAGCACAGAGAGGCGCGGCCTTAGTCTTTGGCAATATCTTGTCATTGGCGGTGCCGTCATTGCACTCCTTGCTGCGGCGCTACTTCTGTGGCGCTGGCGAGCAAGAAAGCGACGAGCGGCCGAAACCAAGCTGTTCAAAGAACGGCTGGAGAGAGGTGGAATAAGCTCTAGGGTATCAGTGCTCTGGGGCAGAGTGTTTGGATGGCGAAATGCCGACTCAGCTGCCGCGAAAGAGAGGCGAGAGAGGTTGCGAACTCAACTGCGGTTTGCCAAAACATCCGCGGAGGACCAAGGGCAACATTATGGGTCAGACCTAGAAAGTGGTCAAGAAAAGCTGCCAGTGGACCAGCCTTCCGATGTTGCTGGATGGAGAGCCGGGGTTCTCTCTCCTGGTGCAAGACGCCGAGTTCCTCAAACACCTCGCAGTTACATTTCCGATATCTCGGACATTCCCGCCTCTACCAAGGTTTATGAAGGCTCGGGTCCTGACGAGGCCAGCAGACGAGCTCGACTCCAGCTGCAGGCAGCGACGGATCCCTGGTTGAGCGTTTCCGGGAGGCGAAGTCCCACTGCAGACACTGGTAGTGTTTACTCCACGGTGACCATGTCCGCCGGAGGCAAGAGACACGTACCGACCCCGAAGCAGCCGTTGAAAGACTCGCTTTTCGACGTTGCACTGATGCAAGGCGCACAGGCGAGGCTTCCTTCGATACGGTATCCCCCTGCACAAACACTCCCCGCTCCTACCAACGAACCGCAGCCAGCACTCAGCCAGCATCCATTCCTGATGAACGCACCTCCCCAAGTCCTCTCGCAAACGGCCCTCCCGGCGAGCTCCAAGGGAGGCAGTGTGTTTGCCCCCTGGCAGACGCGTACTCTGACGGGGTCTTCCGCAGGGTCCGGAAGCTCGTCTGTAAGCAGGATAGGGGACAAGAATCCGTTCAGAAACCACATGTAGTGGAGTCCGGTGTCCACGAGTTATTTCCAGTAAATTCTGCCAAAGTACCTCTTAGTTATTATTCCCTCACTTCGACTGGTGGACATGCATCTTTCTTTGTGGTTTGTAACGCTGTATGTTGTAGTGTAAGAAGATTGCCTTTGTGGTTTCCGAGTGGTGTAGAAGCTTGGGGACGGGACGTGTTGTTGTCCGTCACGTGCGAGCTTTAGAGGACCGTCGAAATCTAGTCCGCCTTTCTTTCGCCAACCCAATCTCTCGATACCATCCCGTCCCCACCCCCCAGGCGCTTCGACCTCCATACTTGGCCAACGTCAACAACGATGGACATCCGCTTTCTACTCGCTACTGAGCCCAGTGACACCTACGCCGATCGCGCCGCTACGAGGGGAGTCGCAGCTCACGACCGGTCAGCGAGGGGAATCAGATCAGCGTCGACTGACACCACCCAATCAACAAATACCACAACTTCCGCCACAAACCCTACCGCCTCCCGAGTCCTCAGACGGGATGCTACTACAGTATTACAGGGGTTGTTTGACTCCTCTGCCTCGACGAGTTCGTCGCCTGCATCGCGCGCGGCCTCGCCGATTGTGTCTGCTCCTGCTGTCGCCGCGCCAGCACCTCCAGTTCGGAGTGCAACATCTTCATCTAACTCTCTCGCCGCACATCTCAACACAACCAATGGATCCCACGCAAACGGCGCGAGCGAGCATCCTCAACCATCTCCTATGCCTGTTCCACCTCCGTCACAATTCCAATTTCAGCCCAGACGTCGCTTCTCCTCCAGAGCGATGGCTGCCGCGCTTAAGGCTGCTTCGGACGCCGCCGCTCAGCAGTCCAAGATGAATCCCAAAGACGGGGCAGTTGGAGCTGAGGCTGGAGCTGGTGCGGCACCGAGTACGGCCAGTTCCAGCACTGTGACGAGTACGGGGCCGCCGATTGGCTCGAGTTTCTCCTATGCCCCGCTTCCTGATGACTATTTCTGTCGGGAGGCGGAGTATGACTATTTGGCAGCCCAAGACTACATGAACTCGATGGACGTGGAAAACGAGGCCGAAGAATGTCAGGTTGAAGAGGCCCCCACACCGGATTACATGGGCACGGGAACGCCTATTATCACCCCGAGGCTGCTGGCCAAAGTCCTACAGGCGAAGGCTTTGGGATTGCCGCTTCAGGTCAACAACTCAAACGGCTATCTTGGACTCCACCCTTCCCACATGCGAAAGGCTCGAAAGGAGAAAAAGAGGAAATCAAAGAAGGAGAAAGGAGGCAATGACGAAAACTCGAATGGCAAATACGGAAAAGGAAAGGCGAAGGAGAAAGAGAAGGAAAAGGATAAAGAGTCTGCAAAACCCAAGAAGTCTGCCTCATCCATCCGTGGCGACTCCTTGACCCCTTCTACCATCTCCAATGATCAAGGACGCAGGAAGTCGAAGTCGGAGGGGTCGATCGCTGGCAGCAAACGAAGCCGCGACGACTTTGAGGACGATTTTGACATGCACGACCATGACCCGCTCCAGAAGAGGAAGAAAGGGCCATATTCGGATGCTAGCAGCACCCCTACTGCCACCGAACCGGCAGTCAAACGGCCAAAGGGATGGAAAGGCTGGGCGTTGGTCGAAGTCTCTTCCTCTGAAGACGAGGCCACGATTCTCTATGATGAGGACGGCCATCGCATCAAATCCAAGTCGGCTGAAGCCGAATCTGGCGGTGAAGACAACGATAGCGAGGAGGACTCGGAAATGGAGAAAGTCAAAGCGAAACCTGGCTGGAAAGGTGTGCATTCATTTGTTTTGCTTGCCCCCCCCTTTCTAGGCGTTTCCTGTGCTTATCCTTCTTTATCCTCTTTGAACACGCAGGCTGGGCACTTGTTAAGGATCCCCCGGACCGCTCGAAGCTCATCAAGTTGGATGCTCCACCACTTGTTCTGACGACCCGAAGCACAAGATCCGGCAGGACGTTTGGTGATGCCAACTGGGACGAAACAATCATGGGCCAATCAGACATACCTTCTACCTCCCGCCCCCATGCAGAAGGCTCTCAAGGCAGTCGTCGAGGAAGTCGTCTTAGTATCTCCAGCAGAATGTCATAGTGGGCGTTCCACCAAGTGATCACCCCCCTCATCTCTTTACTTACTGGATTCCGTCAACTGGAGCCTTCAAAAGATCACAAGCCAAACTTGTAGACGATTTTGGTGCTGAGTTATTTGTATGCTTTCTTTCTGTCTTTGTGCTGCTATCTCTCGGTTTTTCTTCGTTACTGCTATAGGTTGTATCATGAGCACCACCACTGCTCCGTCGTTTGCTTTTTCCGGGCTATCTATGCATGTCATTCTGCTCCCGTATGATAGTATTGCGGTCTATGGTTTTCTCGTGCCACCAAGACTGACCGCCTCCGTGCGAGAATGAAGGCGATTGTTTACCTAATTTGAGAGCACGATGGGGACGGCCAGGTACTGATTTAGTATGGAAGAACCAATCGGTAGAGACGGTGAACGACGATTTTCGAATAAGAACTGTCGTTGGAGCCGAGAGACTGGTACGATCAGGACTTGTGGGAAGGGGCCTGCCTCATTCGACCTGGGAGCGGACCAGGGAAGGCAAGGCGGTACCCACCCTAACCATCTCAGTAAGTATCTCCCACTTAGTCCTAGTCCTTTTCCGCCCTACGCACGGCACCGCATCCCGATAGTCTATTCCACTCGATTGGCGCGGCAGTCTGCGGTCTGGGCGGTGAGTTCCGCTCGTGGGCAACGCTAAAGCTAGCCTGTTGTCGCGTGCGATGAGGACCACCTTGCCTTTTACCTATTTCCTGCAGACTCGTGTTCTTATTAGACTGAATTCGTCCTCCGCGAAGCTCCTGGCAAGTGCCGACTCCTTTATAGTGCCCAGCCCAGATTGGGGTAGTGCGGCCGTAACTAAGGGTGCTCCAAATGTTTACCTGTTTGCACAAGGAAGATCAGAACCCTTCTAAGCGCCGTGGTGCTGGAGAAATTGAAGTATAAGATCACCGTTTTCACACGGAGCGGCGACTCGAAACGCATGTTTCCGCTATCACCCCCATGTCTCACCACCCCTCTTCCCATCCAAAGATAAAGCCTGGGATACCAGAACACCTGCTAAAGCGGTCCAGGGCAAGGCTTGAGGAGGACGATGACGATGACTCGTCGAATTCCTCACCAAGAGGTCCCGGTTAGTAGTCTCCTGTCAGGCCTGCCCACGCTCGCTCAATCGGATTTATTGCTCCAGATGAGCGAAGCGGGAGAAGACGTGAGGAACGTTTTTCCGGCGTCCGTTTAGCGAGGCTAAACCGTTCCGTTCCTAGTCCGCCCGCAACCTAAATATCAGATACCAAACGATCAGGCTGAAGAAGACGAGAATTTTCAGCCTTTTGGCGAGAGTGATGCACCTATAAGCTCATCAGGTCGTCGGAAGAAACTTCCGGCGCGCGTATTGCGCCATTTTACCATTTTTGATGCCAGAGACAACAACGCCCTGGTCAGCTTGAGCCGTCTGGCGCGCCCCCCTCCGAACGGTGGTATATATGTATTTCGTGCAGCTGGAATGGCATACCATCATGCAAGTGACTTTGATCCCGAGGACGATGACGATGAGAACATCGATCTCGGTGTTCCCGTCACTCTGAGTCCTCTTCTGGCCATGCACGCCGAATATGGATCCGATGACGGTCTGTGCGTGAACATAATATTTTTCGTTTCTTTTCCTTTACTCAGTTATCTACCTAGGGGGATCTGGGTAATTACCAAGTTTGCCTGGTATAAACTTGAACTACCGTCTCCAGAGTACCTGTTATACTATTCTGCCTTTTGGAAACGACACCTACTTATTCACACTGCTGTTCGCGCTGTCATTGAAGATCAAGAGACCGGCGTGGATGTGATGGAGTTATTGCAACGTACCCCAAGCCCAAGCGACGCTGTCCTTCGGAAGTTCAAATGGACCGAGCAAGAGGTGAACGACCTGGTGAGTGGCATATACCCCCCTATCTCCCGCCCTTGACCCACTATTCCACGCGTAGATTGGACATCTCGGTCCCGAGCTGTCTATATTTGCGTCCGATCGTTTTCCATCCATCCCGGAGCGCGACCGCTTCCTTCGCAACCCCCTGATAACGAAGCTTATCGGTACATGGGATGGAAAAGTATCTGCCACTCAAGGATCTACAGGGATTGTGGCGGATAAACCAAAGACGATCCGGTCAGGTGCACCTCCCGTTCACATGATGCCCATCACCGGTTATATCGCAAAGCAGATGTTCAACGCCCGTTTTAAGATTCATGGTTCATTCCCGAATCGAGAAACCCCGGAAGAGAAGAGTAGAATGAAGCGCGAGGCCCAACGCTTCCTTGAGGACCGCCAACAGAGGCCAGAGGTCGAAACGGTTGAGACGTCTGGGCAAGTAGATCGCAAGCAATCCGCAAATTCTGTCACGGTGGCCGGTGTTGGGACGTTTAGGGTGAATTACTACGCCTTCCCATCCGTGCCAAGCTCTCACACTGCCCTGAACTCACAGGTCGGGGACTTCGCCTTGATTGCTCCATTACTGGACGAGAAGGGCACTTTCCCCCCAGAGATGGATTCGGCGTTTGTATCACCGAACAGTATTGTCAACAAATACAGGTGGGCGTACGGCTCATATTTTTCAACTGTTCCCACCTTCAACGCATTACTTAGCTTCGTTCAAATCCACCAATTTTACCATGTTAAATCTGGATGGCGTTTTCACGGCCGGATCCTAACTCCGGCCTGCCACACTATACTTCAGGAAGCCGGGCATAGTCGCGAACTTTTCGCCGACCGCATCTGCGGGGATTTTCGGGTGGGCATGCTCGTCCGCCGGCTGGATGTCAAAGTCGTTCGGCCAGAAGAGCAATTTGTTGAGCCTATGGACGGCCGTTGCGATTCACTTCGTTTTTTCCTCCGGTGTGTGAATCCCTTCTTCGCCGGAAGTCCACTGTGCTCAGCCCCCTTATTACCCTAGGTATCGCGTAACGCCGGATGGTTCTTTTCACTCCCTTAACCCGGAGGTGTTTACATCCGCACCGAAACAGGCGTTTGGATGTGTATGCCAGTCGGCCCTTATACAGCAGCGGGAAAACACTGAACCCGCCCTGGCGAAGGCCGCCCCACTTCCTCAAAACGTCGGTCGCCACCGTGAAACAGACAGTCGTTCGCCGTATATCCTTCACTTCCGCGGCGAGGCGTACAGGGTCAATGACTTTGTGTTTGTGGCGAGACCCGCCTCGGAGAAAGGGGTTTTCCGGATTGGACAAATCGTGTCGCTGAAGCAGTGGCATGTACGCGTCCGGATACTCGGAAGACACGAGGACTTGGCGAGACAGGACAATGAGATGCTTGGAGAATCAAATTATATCTATTCAGTGAGCCTTTGCATCGCGGGATCCTGCGAATGTTGACGGTTGGTGCCGATAGGATGTCCTGTACTTGACACATGAAGAAAAGTCCATCCCCGTCGATGATATCATTTCCATATGTCACGTACGACACGATGAGGAACTGACAACGCCAGAGGCGTTGGCTCTCTGGGCCGATCTGGACGGATTCAGGCTTGCGCACCAACTCGATCCAAACCAGTCGATGCGCGATCTCACTCTGAAGTCGCTCAGGCCATTGCCCCTAGAAGATTATACTCCTAGTTCCAAGGAAATGCGGAAGCAAGAGGACGACGAAATGCGCCGGATCGCAGAGTTCAGAAGAACCAATTCGAGGACGTGTTATGACATGTTCCATGGTGCGGGAGGTCTGACGATGGGATTCAGTAGATTAGGCTGGAAGGTCGTCGGAGGTATCGATAAGGATTCTGACGCTACCGCAACAGTGAGTTGTTGTCCTTTGCTTGCATAATGGCGTGGCTCACTCCTCCATCGCCGCCGTCACATTAGTACCAGTACGTCATGTCGCCGACTTAAACACATTTGGATACAGCATTCACCAGGTATTTTGGCTTCTTAGGATGCGTTATCCGAACGCACGAATCCATACTATGGACGGAAGAGAGCTTCTAAAGGAAATGCTGAAAGATCGGACTGGAACAGTCCACCCTCAGCCTGGCACCGTCGACCTATTCCTCAGCGGTCCACCTTGCCAAGATTTCACTGGACTCAACCGCTTCAAAGCCAAAGACGACAACAAGAAAGCCCTCGTGGCCAACGCTGTTACCATCGTCGAGCACCTGCGGCCGAATTGGGTCGTCATGGAAAACGTGACAACCCTACTGAATGGACGGCTCAAGCCGGTGATCAGCGAACGCCAGGGGGAGATAGAAGTCAAGGAAATAAGGTATGGAGTGCACAAGTACGTCTTGCGTGGCTTGACAGCCCTCGGGTGAGTGCGCATTGGGTTGCAAGCGATCTCAACTCGTGTCTGCTGACTCCACGGACGCAGGTACAACGTTCAGTGGAAGATATATGAGAGTGCCAACTTTGGTGTCCCTCAGAGCCGAGAACGCCTGATCTATGTCGCCGCAAAGCGTCATCTCCCCCTGCCTGCTGATTTGAAGCCGACCCACGTTCGCCTTCCGTTCGTAGAAACCAAGAGATTCCGTTTGCATTTGATGGACATTCCGAAAGACGACGACTTCCACACAGACGTCCGAGGAGCACCGCATTACGCCTACACGGCGCGCGACGCGGTGTCAGACCTCCCTCCTTTCGACTGGGCGCTGCCCCCTGCCGATCAGCGCGTCTGTGCAGAGACTCCAGAGAGCCGGAAGAAATGGAGAAGGCATAGAGATGCGGGCATTCCGGAGTTCTCCAGCGAGACGGCCAGCAGAGAGGAGAATCTCTTGCAGCACTGGGAATGGAAGGTCGACCGTGACGACGCCATGATTGGGCCTGGTTATGCGACGCCACCCAGGAATGATTTGCAGAACTTGCTGAGGAGGGGGTACGAGGGGCCCCTAAGACAACATATCACAAAGTATTTCTGCAGTATTAACGTGGAAAGGTCCGTCCATACATGCTCTCCTCCCGTCATTACATCGGTCTTACTACGGCACACTCTTAATAGAATTCATGCTATTGGATTGGGCAAAAATGCGGACCACCGGTCGTTGCCGCCCCCTTTGCAACTTCACGGCCTAAACAGTATATACAGCGTTGGGGCGCCGGTTCATAACTACTTTCCCGGACTTTTCGGTAAGCATTTGGCCGACGCGGCCTCACTATCGCCGCCATTGATCACTACTCATTCATTGTGGCAGCGCGCGTGCAATATGACGAGTATTTCCAGACGGTGGTTGCAAATATCAAGCCGAGCAACAAGTACGGACCTCACACCTATCTCTATATCGTGAACCTTCTCACCTCTCCGTCATGTCCAACTAGGCAAGGCAGGTGTCTTCACCCAACGCAAATGCGTGTCCTTTCCGTTCGGGAGTGCGCTCGAGCGCAAGGCTTCCCGGACGATATGATATTCTGCTCCTCCGATGACGATCCCGTCGATGTACGTTCCCCTCGACACTCACCACCAGCCCGTCTCGCTGACATCCCCTGTTTGTGTGCACCGGCGGCGGTGAACGCGCAGATGCATCGACAAATCGGAAACGCCGTCCCAGTAGCTCTGGCCGAGGCGCTGGCGCGAGAACTTCGAAGAACGATCATCCACAACCCAGAAACCAGCCAAAGGGGACGGGCAGCTGTCCCCGCACCCCCCGTTGAGATCTCAGATACCGATGATAGTCAAAGTTCAGGAGGTTGAACAAGGCGTAGCACATCTTCGTTCCACCTTGTCCACGTTTAGCCTGCAATGCCTGTAAACCTTGCCTTTCTGGATGGTCACGAGGCGGAGTGGTACCCGGAATGGCGGGATTGTGTAATTTATTGCTATCCGGGGTCGATTTGAGTATTCATCTTGGAAATGAAGCGCGAAAAGTCCTCATGTTCATCGATCCTGAATACTGGCCCGCTGCCTGCAGACTTTCCGCTTCGGGCCCTCACTACGATCTAGTAGACGCTTATGTCAACTCCTCCCCGCTAAGTCAGTCGAGTTCAAGGCATCCAGGCGTAGCTACGACCCAGCCACTTAGTCAGAGCGTCGTAAGTGGGTTGGACTCTTGTCACTTGAGTGTCCGCAAGTTCCATGGCCGGCGTCCCCTGCAATCGTACTGGCGCCGGCGGAATTTTGCCAAGTTGTTCACAAAGCCAGCGGTTAGAGGCTGACACAGCGCCATCCCCATAGACGCCGGGATGCACACCCATGCATATCAACCAGGCCGCCGAGACAACCAAGATGACCTGGTCACCTTACGACTTACGAGCAGCACTGGAATTTCAAAAAGGGAGGCTCCTAGCTGCTACAAATACTTCCGAGCCAGGTAGCTGGGTGGGTCGAGTCTAAGTCTCAGCACGGTCGAAGACAAGAAATACTTGCACGCATTAGGATGGAGAGAGGATATTTTGTTGAAGGTAGGACGTGCATAGAGTAATCAATTACGCTTACAAAACCGTCTACGGTCCACCCGAGATAAGAGCGAACGCAGAGGCGGTGCAAGAACCCGACCAACAAGCCCCAACGCAAAAGCCCGTGATCCACACAGACATGGGCATAGAGAAAAATGGATCGAAACCAAGACACGATAAGTCGGCCAGTACCTTACACTTGGGAGCGCTGGACGTTCATGAGTTGCTTTTGCTTTTCTTGCTCAAGCCGCTATTTCATGTTCCGTTAGCTACGGCGTACTGGTTGCCAAGAGTGCCAACTCACGTGGTATAGAAGCTGGACCGCAGTCTGAATCTGAGCGGGCTGGCCCGTTACAGTGACCAACCTTTCGTTGGGACCTGCACCAGGGGCTCCAGCTGGTGCACCTGGTGCTGTAGCCCCTGGTTCCATAATACGAATCGAACTTCCACTGATGCTCCTGATCTCGTTGATCTTTGACCCTCCCTTACCAATAATGCATCCAACTAAGTCATTTGGGATGTAGATTTGCTGAGTTTGAGGCGGCACAAGAGGAGCGGATGGAGGGGGAGGTGGGTAGGATGAGTAAGATGACGATGGGTATGGGTGATGAGAAGAGTACGGGGCGTGATGAGGTGGTCCATACGACGAATGCTGAGGCGGAGGAGGGTATCGCGACCTCACCGAGGGCCGATAGCTTGAACTGGAAGAGGAATGAGGTAGGGGACCAGCTTCAATGAGGATGTTGCCAACGTAGTACGTGGCAATGTGAATTGCGTCAGCAACGCCAGACACGCTGAGAACTCGCTCCGTCGATCCGGGCAGCATGCCCTCCGAAGCGTTCAAACGTGCACCGGAAGCTTCCTGGATCTCCTTGATTTTGCAGCCGCCTTTTCCGATGACGCTTCCCATACGAGAGTTCGGAATGATGAACTTGATAGTAACAGCACGACTCCCCGGGACCGAGGGAACGTCGAACGGCTCATCATTAATCCTGCGCACAATGAGACCGAACGCCTGTTTAAAATGGCCAAAGTTACGTCTCCGTCAACCATGAGGATGGGATATGAAATGGACGATTTACGTACCTTGGACACGGCGTCGAGAGGCCCACTGACATTTAAAATCCGTTCTGGATTACCAGGGATGCTCTCTGAAACCATGACCTTGGCACCACTCTTCTCCCGAATCTCGTTGACGTGGGCCCCGGCCTTCCCGATTATGATGGAGGCATCTTGGGTGACGATCAGGCAACGCATGTGGATCTGCGAATTGGCGGTTGAGGCCGCAGATGTGCTGCCGCCATTTGCATTGGACGAAGCGTCTCCACCGATGCTGTCGGTGGCTTTAGCCCCATCTGTCATGGCAACATCCTCGCCATCTTTTTTTGAGTTGGACGTCCCATTGCCAGTCTTGCTGTCGTTGGGCGTTACGACACCGAGAGCGGACTGATGACGTTTGTTAGCAGGTTCATCGGACTCGGAAGGAGACCTGGAACGCTTTCTATCGTCGGGCATCAGGATTCAGTAATGGACAGACAACTTTTTACGGGTAGCGGTGTGGGGTTTGAGATAGGGCAGCCACGCCTTGAAGAGGGTTACGAGGACTTAGGACGGTGTAGGATGCGACTAGGGCGATTGGATTGCGGGCAGTATGGGGCAGTCTGGCTGGGGACGGGGATTGGAGGATGTGGGCGGGAAGGATGAGAGGCACGAAAAGAGTTATCGTTACTTACCTTGGGATGTTGTGGGCGTCACAGTCGTCAATGTAGCGTCTCTCCACT
Source organism: Tulasnella sp. 403 (assembly GCA_019632305.1). Taxonomy (NCBI): domain Eukaryota; kingdom Fungi; phylum Basidiomycota; class Agaricomycetes; order Cantharellales; family Tulasnellaceae; genus Tulasnella; species Tulasnella sp. 403. The sequence continues at coordinate 3,164 of WSTW01000188.1, read as the reverse complement.
GGGTGCGACGACGGATATTGCAGCTGTTGAGTAACTCGTGGACCGTGGTTGTCGGGTAACGCAAGTGAGAGTATTCAGGCGGAGTTTGAATTCCATTTCTGACGGCACGTGTTCCCCGTTCGACGCGACTTGTTTTCCCCATTTTCCCCTCGAATCAGGTGAGGCCAGACGCGGTCAGGGCAGAATGGCACGAACGAAAGACGGTAGTGGCCTGAAACGAGCTCGTCAGGCGACTGTTGACGAGACTGTGATCGATTCCGATGTTGATGGTGAGCTCCTTGTCGTCTGAACTTTGGATAAGGCTGAGCCACAAATGTTGATAACGTTCGGAATATCCACGGCCTGGCAGATAAGTCTCAACCCACAAACAAAGTCACTTTCCCGAACTCGAAAGGCAAGGGGAAGGGGAAGGAGAAAGCCATCGTGGTCGACCACGATGAGGATGAGGATGTGCAGAACATCGAGAGCACTCAGCGCACTGCTAAAGTCGCCTCGACAACACGAGTGCCGAACGGGAAGGGTACACTCAAAGTTGGTCCTCCGAAGAAACCGAAACCAGACACAAATCAGAACTCGCCTTCGGTAGTGGCCGACTCGCAGATGAACGATGAGGGTTCAAATGGCCAACCACGCTTAGTAAAGAAACCGCCATCATCTTCCCAGTCCATGTCGCCCACCCGAACAAGTAATCGCAAGATCGCTCAGTTGGAGAGGCTGCTGGAACAGATGCGCAGACAGAATGAATTTACAGTCTCAAAATTGGAAAAGGAGAACGAGAGGCTACGAAACGAAAATGAAACAGTGTGTACTTTTTCTTCTTCATGATATACGACATTAATCTGGCGTTGTTCAGCTCCAACAAGAGCGCGATACCTTTGCTGGGCAATTCAAAACACTATCCCAACTACGCACCACGGAAGCTGAAGCTGAGCGAGACGAACTTCGCGACCTGATGCAAGAGACTATCGCCGCAAAGGATGCGATCATTGAAAATGTAATGAGGGACGTGCAAGGGATGGAGGACCTCACCCGTGCCGACTATGTTCACGGCTTGAAGCTACTAACTCGGGAAGCTCGAGACGCCAAGATAACGGAGCTCAAGTCTGCCTTGCATAAGAAGGGGGAAGAGCTGGCGGAAGCTGAGCAAAAAGTGCAGAAACTGTCCGAACAAGGTCGATTTCCTTGGAACTTTGCAGGGAACTCCGCTGACGGGGTTGCTCTTTACAGTGGAAACGCTAAAGTTCGACCTTGCACAGGAGAAGGAACATTTTGCCCAAGAACAGGCTCGTCAGGCCAGCCGTAAACCAATGCCTCCCCTCCACCCGAGTTCTTCTCCATCGCGAGCGAACGGCCCCACTACACGTGTGGTTGTTGACCAGAGCAGGGCGGACAAGCTTTCTATTCAGCTGCTCCAAGACCTATCCGGGTGTGTGATACTCAGCGCTACCCCTGAGCAGAGTGCAACGGATGGAAGTACCAGGTGGAGATATCGCTGCCTATATCCCTTCAACGAGACCGATAGTAAGCCATCCTCTACCTGCACTCGGGTCACCTCTGACGTTGTTGAAACATTTAGGCCTGACATTCGACCTTGTTTCCGTGTTGTCTAATGGCGAAGAAGAGATACTCTACACTCCGATCACGAATATGGAACCGAGGCCCTCGAGAGAGTTCCTCAGCCACATCGATTATCTCGCCAGACCGTTCTCTTTTGCAAGACCTCAGCTACTGACCCTCGGCAGGGAATTGATGAACCGGAGCATGGCGGAGGAGGAAGCCGATGGCGGGGATGAAGACGAGGAGGAGGTAAACACAACAATGGAAATGGAGGATTGATATGCGGTGTAGTAATTTGTATTGTTCTCTGGTTGTGCGGATTCGTTCTTACTTTATACCCAATACCGTTCATCGTGTTGCTTTTCGCTATGATTTATTGTACTAGTCTATCTAAGGTTGTTACATATTGTTGGATTGGGACGATAAGAATCATCCTAGCAGGGTGTGCTTCCCATGTCCCACATCCTGTCTACCCGCTCCATGGATATGGTGTGGACGAGTGTGATGGGAGTTCTGCACGGCCTCTCCTCCTGCCACCTGCCAGATCCGTATCATTCGCTCGTCGCTCATCTCTTTTGCTCGCATGAGCACTATTTCGGCATATCCGAGATCGGTACCCCCAAGATGAGCCCCTGATGTAATGAGCAAGCGCACAATACTTTCATGACCTTGCCGCGAAGCCTGGGCGTTCGATCATGAGTTACTCGGTTCACCACAAAAGAAGCGCCATGACTCACATAGTATAGCGCCGTATGGTCAAGAACATCCCTCTGATGCACCAGCGCACCGTAATCAAGAAGAACTTCCACAGCCTTCAGGCCGCCATTCAAGGCCGCAACGTGCAACGGCGACATTTTCGTCGACGCATCGAGACAATTCACCACACCCCCGGGAATAGTCATCGTACTCATCCCACTACCATTGGCACTCATCCCTGCACCGCCCGCAGAGGAGTCCGGGCCGGGATTCGCAATCGCACTGAACAACTTGTCGTCCGCCTCGACGCAGAATCGGATTCCCTCGATGTCGTTCCGTGCAGCGGCAAGGTGGATCAAGAACGGGAGAAGCGCCGATTGCGCCGATGCGGCGTCTGAAGCGGTATGGGATCCCGGCGCTGTGGCGTCCTTGGCAGCCTGTCCACTAGCTTGTACGGGTGGTGTTATATGGATGCTGGGCGCATCAGATGTATTTGAGAGGCGGAGCATATGTCCGAGGACCTCGGCAGTGGATTCGAGTTCTGGGGATGTTGGATCGGGTACCGCCGTGGCGACTGTCATTTCGCCACGGAGGGGGGTCCGGATGAGTTGCCTCACTTGGTCGACCGAAAGCTCGGGTTTGGATAGGAGATACGCCAGTTTTGTGAGCGCACACTAGGGAAAGGAATCAGGCTATTGTTTGCCTGACTACGGCATCTCACTCACGGGAGCTGTCATGTCTCCCCCGGGGACGACGCCGACGTTGAGAAGCGCCCTTCCCGTTTCGTAGCTATCCGACACGGTTCCCTTGGCGCATTGTGATATAGTGACGATGACTACGCCTCGGTCGCAGGCTTCCTTGAAAACGTCCATGAGGTCTTTTCGTCCGGGAGCGTTTCCAGCACCGAAACT
>WSTW01000187.1:21185-32444 GCA_019632305.1 Tulasnella sp. 403 | reverse complement strand
CCCACGGCAGGGTGAAAGTACCATTCCGCACAACTCGTAAGGCTCTCGACGGTATGAGCTCCATCGAGGAACCACGTGATATGTTTGTGCTTCGGGTCCAAAACTTCCTGGCATCGGCCGGGCCAGCGCGCTGATTCGAGTCCAGAAACATAGGATGCGGGAAGTGGAGCAGGGTACAACGAAGGGAGGAAGGGCGGGGCTACGTCCTGCTGCCTGGCTAGAAGGAACTGGTGTACCAGGTTCACAGCGAGGTTTGCATTAGAAACCTGATGGGAACCGGCAAGCCCTGAAAAAGCGGTGAGTACCACGATAAAGCGCAGCGGTGTTTATCGCACCCAACCGTAGGCCATCCAGTTCCGGAAGCGGAGGAACAATCGTAAAACTAGACGCCTTCGATCAAACGTGTCAATGTAGGGTAATAAAGAGGTAAAACGTGGGTCTACCCCGCGGGTTGTTGCTTGCTCTCGGAGCATGTCCATCCCCTCCTGTGGTTGATCGACGGTCAAGGCAGGAACACCACTCTTGTAGATCCCTCCTTTCTGCCATGCGATATCTCGAAGAGTATTTCCGAGCACAGAGACGTGGTCAAGACCCAAGGACGTCACGCCGGTAACCACCGGTTTTGGGACAATATTGGTGCTGTCGTAATAGCCGCCAACCCCGACTTCCAGGATGGTCGCGTCTACCTGAAGATCGGTATGAGTGAGACCGAATCGGTGCGTAAAAGTTTGCAAACCTTGACGGAAAGGAAATAGTGATAAGCGACGAGCGTCATGAATCGAAAGTACGCGGGCATCGCGGGGGTTTGTGGGTCCACGCGCTTTCCGTAGAAAAATTGTCAACCCCAACGACCGGATCTAGGAGAAGAGAGACACCGACCGTAGGGTTGGCTTGAAGACGGTCCCATACTTCAAAGAAATACTTGGCAAAGTCCTCCTCTGAAATCGGCTCGCCATTCAGTCGAATGCGCTCTCGCACAGCGACTAGATGAGGAGAGGTATACAACCCTGAAATGTTGCGATTGAGTCATCGATTCGAGATTTCGAGGGCACGTTAGAGGGTACGCACCAACTTTCCATCGTGGAACAGTTTTGCGCAGGATAGAATCACAAAACGCACATGTGGAACCTTTGCCTTTGGTCCCGGTAACGTGGATCACATTTAGTCTATTAAGATCCTCGGGCTATCGATATGAGAGGTATGGCGGACCAACAGTCGCTTTTTGCATACCTTGTGTCCAATGCGGCTTAGATAGTCAATCATCTCGGGTATGGCATTCAATGCTAAACGGCCACCGGAAGCTCGCGAGGCTTCCAATGCAGCTGCGTTAGATTGGAGCGAGTTCAGAGCATCAATTGCGTCCTAGCTTGAAAAGGTTAAACCGCTGCGTGCAGTTTACGACACAACAAACCCACTCCGTAGGATCTGGTTGACATCGGACGACGCGCCGCAGTTGAGCTCGAAAAAGGTGACTTGAGTAGAGAGGAGATCGTGGACAACATTCTCCTCATGCAGAATAATCCAAGTCGAAGATGGAAAGGAGCAAACGGGAGTCAGCAACACCAAGAAGCCGGATGCGGCGACCCTGTGACAAACGGGGAAATACTTCGTGGGATCGCAGGAAATTGGAATGTAGACTTGGGAACGTATGAGCCGGGGAAGGCCGCCGAGGGCAGCAGGTATGAAATTCATGTCCACTTTGTCTAGCGTCTCCGCTCGGTCGACACTTGGTCTGCTTGTTGCCACTTGCGGCGAACATCTTTCACCCCTTGACGCAAGACACCCACCCGATGAAAGGGAACGCCGCGCGCACCCTTTCTGCCCCGGATCGCGCTGATAAAGTCTTTCTATGATAACGATCTAAGGAATCGCTGACGGCATGTCGGTCCAAGGAGGATGTACCGATGGAAAAGCTCGGGCTTCCCGTACAGCACGGATCCAGCACCTGAGACTCGCCTAGCCTCAAACACGTGTAGACAGCTTGTCCGCTCGAGAGAATCGCACCTCATCCATGCACAGAACAAGCCTCACGATATTTCGCCGATCTCCTCAACTTGGCGGCGTGGTCGTAGTTGTCATTCACGTGACCTCACGGCTCATTATTCCCGCTGATATTGAGGAAGTCGTGCGTTCTGGGCAGCTCTATGGGACAATAATATCTTTGTCTTGAGGGGTGAAAAGCTATCTGGGAGGGAAGCAAAGGACACGGTGAATTAGGCGAAGATGTAAGGGGTGATTACTCGGGGAACGCGAAACGGCTCGTTCCGGCGTAAGGGGATTAGTTCGTTCACGCGTCTCTTGTGCCCCCAACTACGCAGCCGTTCCAAAACAACCACACGAGTCATCGACCATAAAAGCCGGCCTCGGAGACTAGCTCACGACATCTACAAAGAAGCTGAATCGCCTCACTCCAAGATTCTGCTCCTTTTATTCTCGCACCGCCGAGTTTGCCCTCGCAAAACCCTCCATACCCTTGCTCTCCCGACAGCTATGCCACCAAGACGAGGTACCCCCCGTGGAAGAGGAGGAAGCCAGATTTCTAGTGGCCCTACCCGTTCTCATATCTCTAGTACGGGTACTGGCAGTCACATTGCTCCTGCTAGTGCCACCACCCACCAGTCTGCCGCACACGTCACCACCATCGGCGTCAAGCGGCCTGGCTATGGAAAATCGGGCAAGGAATGTAAAGTCGTCACCAATCACTTTGAGCTCAGATTCGATTGTCCCATCATCCACCATTACGATGGTACGCGACGCAACGATTTACCTAACTTGTCGTCGACGTCTAACCACTCTCTCCCGTTGTGACGCGTAACTCGCTCGATGACAGTGGGTCAGTGTTTTTCCCTTATTTTTTGTCTGTGGGTACTCGGCCTGAACCGTCTCTTTCCCCAAAGCGGTTGTCCCCGTGGACAAAGTGCTTCCGCGTACGTTTGCCAGTTTCATTTCTGTTGGGGGCAACCCTTACATGGATCTGATCTCTCCCAAAAGGCCCACTCATGAAAGAGCTGTATCAAACCCTCAAGTTACAGCACCCGGCTCTCTTCGGTCCGCTTGCGTTTGACGGTAGAAAGAATCTTTACAGCCCCAGTCGTCTCCCCTTCGAGAATGACACGCAGGAGTACCACATCTCCCTCCAGCCGCAGACCGCAACTAGCAGGCCCTCCAAAGTATACCGCATCCGTTTCTCAAAGACACATCAGGAGATCAATCCAGAGTGGGTCTTATCCTCGGCCGACTCGCATCACGAGACTTACTCAAAGCCACCCTCCCCAGAGTCCTTCGAAACTTTGTCAGCGGAAGGTCAAGCCATGATGCAGACGTTACCGTTGCCACGAACGCTCTCAACGTTGTCCTGTCCATGTTCCCCAGCGAGTGCGTCTTGTGATCCCCAGCCTCTCTAATTGCCTCATTCCGACCCTTCCCAGGAACAAACGATTTGCGAGCAACGCTAGATCTTTCTTCGTGCCAGAGGGAAACAAGAATATCGGGCAGGGTTTAACCTTATGGAGAGGCTTTTTTCAGTGCGTCGTTTTCTCTTCCGGGGTTATTGCCATTCCGCCTCCTAACCATACTTGTCATCGGCAGATCGATTCGACCCGCTGCATCCAGAATGACCATCAACATCGATATTTCTACCGGCTTGATGTACTCGCCGGGTCCGCTGATCAACCTTTGCCTCGATTTCCTGCAGCGTCCTGGCAATCTCAGGGCGCTAGAGGCTCCCATGCCAGAGCCTGAGCGTCGGGCCCTGTCCAAGTTCATCGCCAAACTGCGGATACATACCACCCACAACAAGGAGCTGAGCAACAAAGCACGTACGATCAAGGCACTGGTTGAAACGTCCGCCATCACGACCAAGTTTACGGTGGATAACGTCTCCCAGACGGTGCAGCAGTATTATGAATCGACGTATAACAAGAGACTGCAATACCCGAAGCTAGTTTGTGTTCAGGTGATTCGTTGGTCAAGTCTACAGTCGCTTCATTACTGATATGGTACTCTCCACGCAGCTTACTTCTGGCGCCACGCTCCCCCTCGAAATCTGTGAGGTTTTCGAGGGCCAGCTTCGCGGAAAAGCCCAGCCTCCCTCTAGTCTCACGAAGGATGTTGTCGAGTTCGCGACGAAGAAGCCAGCAGAGAGGCTAGCAAACATCAAGTCTGCGCTTCAGGTAATCCTTGTCAGCCATTTATGCCTTTGTATGCTCTGACGGATGCCTGCCGTTCACAAGCTCCTTGGCTATGGACAAAGTCCATATCTTAGGGCTTTCCACCTGGAGGTTGCTGATCAACCGATCGCAGTCCCTGCTCGCACCTTGCCCCCGCCAAACTTGACCTACGCTGCTAACAAGACGCTTGTACGTGGATCCAGTCTGATGACCCTCCCTCTCAAATACTAACGCTTGGGATGATCGTGCGTTGCAGGGTCTCAAGCCTGGTGTCGGGGCCTGGGATATGTCGGGCCACCGCTTCTGGAAGCCTGGCACCGTGAAGGGTTGGGTCGTTGTAGTCTTCTCCAAGCCCCATGCGTGGCCCATGCAAAAGATTCGCGAGGTTGCGGGAGGTCTATCGCAAGCTTGTACTGCAGTTGGTAGGAGACTTTTTAATCTTTCCCGTGGCATACGATTGATGTCAGCATCATAGGGATTGTCGGTTTCAACGCTTCTGAACCTTTGATCGAATATGCCGATCCTGCCAAGGACATCAAGACGGTAAAGTACCTTCGTCTCAGGTTGACAATGTCCCTAACCTTCATTTTTATGGACAGAATCTGATGAACGTGGGGATACGCCATAATAAAGAAAAAGGCTTCAACCCCAGTTTGCTCATCTTAATACTGCCTCCGGGAAGCTCTGCTATCTACCGCGCCATCAAGCAGTATGTTTCTTTCACTCGATTGTCATCCCTAAACTAACGGCGTTTTTGTGATACAGCTTTGGTGATGTCGAAATTGGCGTCGCAACTCAATGCATGATGGTAGGAGGATGGCTTGATGTACCGAGATCCTGCTGATTTGTCATTCTTACCTAGGAAACTAAATGCTACAAGGGTCGTTTCGGCCAAGGTGGCTCACCAGCTGGCCCGTCCTACTTTTCCAACGTCGCACTCAAAGTGAACGCCAAATTGGGCGGTATCAACGTCGTCCCGGACACCAAGCAAACAGGCGGAATCCTTGGTGATGCCAACAACCCCGTTCTTATTATGGGAGCAGATGCCATCCACCCTCCCCCCGACTCTCAAGGGCGACCATCGTATACTGCCGTTGTGGGAAGCATCGATTCGATGGCTTCGAAGTACGTAGCGTCTTGTCGTCCCCAGACCTCCAAGCAAGAAATGATCGATGACCTGGAGGAAATGACGAAGGTCCGTCTCGCCCCTCTTTGGATTAGAGTCAACCTGCTGAGTGTGTTCTCTAACGTATAGGAGATTCTGCACGATTTCCAGGGCTACAGGTCGCAGGTGGAGGGTAAGCCAGGGATGCCAAAGGTAAGGGCCTGCAACACTTGTACTCTTCAGGGCTGACGTAGATTATTGATTTCAGAGAATATTCATGTTCCGCGATGGCGTCTCCGAGGGGCAATTCCAGCAGGTTATCGATAATGAGATCCCGAAACTAAAGGGTAACTACTGGCGTGGCGCATCTTAATTTCCATCTCACCGAGCGTTCGTAGCGGCTTGTAAATCTTTCAATATTGAGCCGAAGATTACGTTTGTCATTGTCGGCAAAGTGCGTCGATCACTTAATGTGGACTGCGTATAGCAGCGACTGACCTATCTTTCTCGACAGCGCCATCATACCCGACTCTTCCCCGAGTCATCGACCCAGGCTGATAGGACTGGTAACTGTCTGGCCGGTACCGTCATTGATCAGGGCATCACTTCACCTAGTACGCGACTGCCATAGTTACTCCGGCCTTTGCTGACCTCGTTTTGTAGCGGAGTTCGACTACTTCTTGCAAAGCCACGCCGGTTTGTTGGGAACTTCTCGCCCTGCCCACTACAACGTATTGCTCGACGAAAACAACATGACGCCCGATGCGTAAGCGCAACCTTGTTTTTCTGATCCCAGCCACTGACGCGACCTCGGTCTAGCCTTCAACAATTGACTTATACACTATGCCATATTTACGCCCGTAGTACGCGCAGCGTTTCGATTCCTGCCCCGACTTATTGTATGTGTCCCCAAGCTTCCCTACACCCTTCCCCGAACTAAATCTCTTTCTCTCTAGATGCGGATATAGTCTGTTCGAGATCGGCGAATCACTACGACCCGAAGGGACCTTACCAACCAGACTCCATTGACCACGCCAGCTCTGGTAGCCAGCGCCTCAAGGACGCGAAGACCTATTTCAAGCCTGCCCACAGAGCTTCTCGCATGCGCATGTACTTCATGTAACGTCTCCACTCAATCCTGCGCCAAGCCATTCTTGTTCGTCTCTCCCTTCCAGTCCCTTGCTCTCGTTTTGTCTTGTACCTTCATGTACAGTGTTTTGGCTGTTGCGGGTTGACAACCTCGTTGTAGCTTATGGTGTGTATCCACTCTACGACCAGCGTTCCACTATATCCATAGCCATGTCCCTAAGCAACAATATTTGTACGCACGCAAGGTCGAGTTACCTCAGGACCTTGAACGCTTCCTGTCGGATTCAACCATGTAAAACCCGTCCGCCGTCCGTTCAGCGTTTTGCATCAACTGTTGACCAGACGGTTCAGGTGGTAGATCAGGTCCAGTGCTCGAAGAAGCACGAGTATCCATCCCCAAACTTTCCGGCCATATCCTGGCGTCCGGAATGCCGGTTGCTTCTTTCGGCAAGTCGACCGTTTTGACAGCTTCTACCATCCGGACCATTTCTGCAAGGTCCTTTCTTAAGGTCTCGAATTCGCTTGAGCCTTCTTCGGGTGCGTGGAGCGCCGATAATTTATGTAGGCGAACCAGAGTGGAGGGTTCAAGCGTCGGTGCAGGGTAGGAGGCCAGGAGTTCTTGGACGGACCACGTTGGACCGTGAGGCATAGCCAGATCGTCTGTATCTGGCATAGTATTTTTTGATGAGAGATTTCGTCGGTATTGGAGACGCGATCGAATAGAGAGGGTGAACCGAAAACGGGCAAGCATGGTCGATGCTCTGAGGACGGTGTCGTGGAAAAGTGGAGTTCGGAAATTTCAGGCTCGTGCCTGACCTCAACCAACTCAGCAATTGCCAGATCGTGAGTCCCAGAGTCAATGGCCCGCTTTACACGCTCGAGGCTAATTTCAATATATTTGGACTCATAGTCTTTGTTATCATGCCACCAATTCCATCAAGTACTCTCCCCGCAAAGCTACTACCCAACCTCCTCCCTTCTGCCCCCGTGTTGAAACGGAGCGGATCCTTGTACCAGGTTCTTTCGGTATTACCAAAGGATGGTATCGGGGCTAGGGTTGCGCAATCCCGGTGGGAAAACAAAGGAATCAAAGACACGTATTGGGAGGTCACTCGGGTACGACTAAAGGATGAAGGGAAGCACGGCAAGGCATGGGGAAAGCTAGTTTGGAAAGGTACGCGTTTCATCGTTACTGCCTTGATAGTATCTATTAACTGGGTTGCGATGGACATGCGTAGGTCGACCAATACACGAGAGGGACACGTTGATCCGTCAGGGGTTGAAATACTTGTGGAAGGAGGTTCCTTCGAGTCTGCCCCATGCATGATCTTGCTGTAGGCCTGTTTTTTGGGTTCTTCTCTGTACGGATTCGCTACGAGGACACGGTGTGGCACACCTTTCGCGTACCTCTATACGTCTGTTCGAACCAGTATACCCCTTCACAGTAACCCGGGATGTGGCTCACCTTGCCACTCGCTGTCAACCAAAATCCCGTGATGTTGCGGTGGAATATATATTGCAAAGATCGGATTCGGCTGTAAGATAGTAGCCGAACTCGGAGCCCCGAGTAACCACGAGCAAATAAAGTGTTCCTTCCCGTTCGTCCTTTCCAGCCTGTACCCGAAACACGCCACCGTCGCCCCAAACGCACCTATCCAGGCTGGCCTGAATGGAGGACTCAAATGTAGTAGATGACAACCATCTCATAGATGCGTGAGTGTCGTCCTGCAATGGGCTACACCCTGCATCCACAGCTCACGGGACTTTCGTTTCGCACCTTGGGATGTGGACACCCGCCTGCTAGGCAATTCAACCGCGCTGTCGAGATAGTGCAAGGGTTAGTCTACAACATTTGGTGTGGATGAACGACTGGTGAATGAAAGGTTGGAATACAGACTACCCAAGACAGGCCCAATCCAAACTGCATATGAAGATAAACTTGAAATGTATAGGTGCGCAACGTCTCCTCGGTTTGACCTTCCGAGGTACTTATCGCTGTCCACCACCCGCCAGCTTGTTTAAGCAAGGTGCTAGACTTCTCCGGATGTTCCTAGACGTCGAGTTTACACGTCTTTTGCCGATCCCTTAGCGACCGTCGGTGATGTCCAAGGTACTCGTCCTGCGATATGGGATGTCCTTGGTAGAGCAAAATGGTGCGTGGGCTCGCGCCATACGAACCTACTTTTACTGACTACTTATTTTGTTCGGCTTTAGGGATGCTTGGGAGAAGCAGCGGGGGCTAGATCCTCAACAAGCCAAATGGCTGTACGTTCAGACGCTACAGAAGGTGAATATTATGCCGAAGATGTTGTAATGTGTTCTCAACGAATTTCTACACAGGTTTTGAGACGGTATTCTGATCGAACAGTCGCGAGGGACCTGGTACGGGAGTTGGATTCCTATGGCACAGATCCATCTCACCTCGTCATGAGTGGTAAGCAAGATCCTCGTAATATATCATTGCTTCCTTGGTGACTCGGTGCGTTAGAATCCCTTATGCACACCTCGGGAGAAGACTCGGCTAGCTCCCGTTCGTCATCTCCATTACCTGCCGTTGTGCGCCGTCAAACCATGCTCCAAGAAGGCCCAGCCCCAGGTTACCCGCCCGATATTTCGGAGCCTCCAATGTATGACAGCCCGGAGGAACAGGATGAAAAAGATTCTGATGATGAAGAACACCACGATGTGGTTCGACCAAACATCACGTCTCCAGCGGCCGCGTCCATGTCGATACGACCACAGTCATCCATGTCCTCCCAAATACGATATCGCACTCCCATGTCTACTTCCACCGCCCTCCCTCCGGTACCTGCAACAAGCGCTCCTCCAGTCGCTTCCACACAACCACTGCCACGCTTTGCGACACCGTCGGCGTTTGCTCAAAACACCGGATCGGTGCCGCCCGCACCCCCGTCCACTGTGTCCTATCCAACATCTATGTCTTACGTCCAGCCACCGACTGTCACCGCCAGTACTGGGGGTTACTACGTGGGATCCCCAGTCAGACGACCAACATTAACCCAAACGCCGGTTCAGCGCACGCCGTTGGAAAGGGCAGTGGAGGGCATGCAGGCTTCCTTGGCTGCACTGCACGAACGTATGGACACCATCGAGGCAAATATCCAAGGACGTGCGTCGCCATCCGGCCTGCACTTGTCCGACACACGTGGGGGTTACTCGTCACCACTACGTGCGGTGAGTCAGTACTTCCCGCCTGTGCCGTTTGACCCGAACCAGACTGGTGCATGGTCAATCGTCCTCAGTCCCCTGTCGAGGATGCTCGCCAAGATGCGGGAGCTTCTCATCTTCCTCGCTTACCCACCGGACCCGGCTACCACTACCGCCAGGCTGATTATCATCCGGAGATTAGTTCTCGATGCCAGTTTCACGATGTTCGTGATTTCAACGCTTAGGAGGATGTGGAGGGTTACTGGAATTCGACGGCGAGAAGTCGTGATGGCTCTTATTGGGGTGTGGCATGCCCTTATGGGCACTAGGACGCGCGTTCTAGTGGATAAGGCCGTCGGTCAGGGGTAAGGAGGTCTAAACTATGTTTTCACGCTATTGCATAGGTCGAGTAATGTACTATCTCGTATTACTCTTGTTTTCAAGCTGCTGAAGTTGGTGTGATGCATTCATTTTCAAACCGGACATGTAGGTACACAGCTATATTATGCTTCTTTACAACTGCTGCATGTCAACGACGCAGCGGATGCACTCCCCTTCCTAAACGTGGAATAAGCCATGTGGACATGTTGGAAGTGGAATTGGGACGTACGTGCATGTAATCGAAGCCTTTGTTAATATCTTCCAATGTCGTGTGGTGGGTAACGTATTCATCGACGAATATTTTGCCTGCTAGGTAATCCTCGACGATTCCTGGGAGTTCGGTGCGACCTTTGACGCCACCAAATGCGCTTCCTCGCCATGTGCGACCAGTGACAAGTTGGAAGCTGAAAAGGAGGTTCCAGAATGAACGAAACCACAGGGTTCGTAGTAGCTTACGGTCTCGTGGATATTTCATGGCCGGCAGGCTGGTTTGTCGAAGTGTAAGCGCTTAGGCTTCTGCAAAATTTATCTGGCTTACCGCAACCCCGATGATGGTGCTCACACCCCATCCCTTATGACAAGCCTCCAAAGCAGAGCGCATCACTTGTACCTGAAATGGCAGCACCAGTTGCTTAGGAACGGTGGGAGTAAAAGGGAGCTAATACTTGCGTTTCCAGTCGCGTCGAAAGTATAATCAAGTCCACCATCGGTAATATCGATAAGGTGTTGCGTAATGGTTTTGCCTTCTGGGAGGTTCAAAGGGTTGACAAATTCGACATTGTCCCCTCCGAACTTCTTGGCCCAGCTTTCCTTCTTCGGGTTCGTGTCTATTGCAATGAGTCGAGAAGCACCGACGATGCGAGCAGCGTTCAAGACGCCTAAGCCAATGCAACCGCAGCCAAAGACTGCGACACTAGAGTTTGCTTTTGAAGTGTAAGATCGATATGGCTAGTGCTTCATATACAACAGACGTACCGACACCAGGGCTGGGCATTTTGGTGACGGCTCCCTAACAATGGCTATCAGTGTCTTGCTTCGGGTAGATGTCCTGGGGACGACGTACCCAGGCAGTTGTGATGCCACATCTAAGTGGATTATCATGTCAAGTCTTGTAGAAGCCCGTTGAGAATATACGCACCCCAATAAGCAAGCTTTCTCCAACGGCGCCTTGTCCGTGATCTTGACAACCGAAACTTCGGCAAGCACGGTATATTGGGAGAATGTGGACGTTCCCATCTGCGATAAACTTCTCAGTAGGAACGGAATGGTAAAGGGACAGGTCAGACGTACGAAATGGAAGATGTCTTGACCTCTTGCTCGGAACCGGACAGTCCCGTCAGGCATGAG
>WSTW01000187.1:7814-20674 GCA_019632305.1 Tulasnella sp. 403 | reverse complement strand
AAGCTTCACGGTAACAAATGACTTGGAGATCTTACGTATGACAGATACCGGTGTAGAGGATCTTGACGCGAACCTCTCCTTTTTTCGGAGGCGCCACCTCGACGTCCTCAACGACGAGAGGACTGCCAGCCTCCCATGCGATGGCGGCTTTGCACGTAATGACTTTACCGGCGGTACTCATGGCGATGGTGGAGGAGAAGTGACGCAAACACGGATCTGCTTGGATTGGCCCTGAGTACGGACCGGTTATCTCCGGCTGCCGACCGGTCGAGCCGTTCTTCCTAACACCTCCTTTCCTCTCATGTCGTTCCAGAACATATACTACAAACGGGTATGTCAAACGGTATCGTAATTATCTAAGGTAGTGCTAAAGTAATGGTATTGTAGACGGTTGCTACTGCGAAACCATGGTGCGACTCAACGCTATCGATCTGCCAACCAACCTGACGATACGTTCAGTTATGTCTGCCTTCGGCCCACCACGACCGTTCTAGCGACCTTCGATGTCGTTGATTTCCTATATTCGTGCGACACGCACTTGACCGACCCGGGTTTTGCGACGCCATTGCCATCTGCCAGTAGCGATGGTCCCCCCAAACCACAAGTCAGCACTGAGGATATTGAGCTGATCAAAAGGGAGTACGAGGAGAAGAAGGAGAAGAAGGGAAAAGACAAGGACGCAGAGAAGGAAGACAAGGGCAAGGGCAAGGAGAAGGAGAAGGAGAAAGACGACAAGACCGGCAAAGGTCCAAAGGACGCAGGAACAGCAACATCTGGCAAGAGCACCCCCTCTACGTCGACGCCAAAAACATCTAGTCCCACACCCTCATCACAACCTCACGCCCGGTTCGCCCTTCACCGTCAGTTCTTTGCGATGCGCCAGGACGAACATCGTAAGCGCCGGCAGGTCAAGCAGGTCAAAGAGGTGGCTCCGAAATTTCCGATTGCACCAAAAAGTAATCTAGGGTAGTCCGAGGTTTAGTTAGGTATGAATTTAAGCGGGAACATCACGCCTTGATCAAGAGCAAGTCGTCGCGTCGATAGTCACGCGGTCAGAAATGCTGGTACCTATCAGGGGTCTCCGTGATTTCTCGAGAAAACACCGACCACCGGTCAGCAGAAACCACCGACCTTCTGCCCCCGAACAGCGATGCCAGTCCGGGAGACAGCCTCGTCTGCATTGCGCGCGTTATTCTCTCTCCCACCCCGGCTCTCTGTGCCCATCGACTCGTCGCGGTTGCTTACACATATCGTGTCCTGGTCTCTCACGGCATCCGTGCCAAATAACTCACGCCTCCGCTTGACGGACCTGACCGTTCTTGACGGGCTTCTAAGAGAATTCTCCGATCGCTGGGAGTACGGAAATGTGGAAATTTCGATTAGGCGGCTCCCAGGAGGTGGAACAGTGGTGACGCTGCTGCGCATTCGAGTGGACGAATCTCCGAGAAAGCGAAAGCGCGAAAGTTCTGAGGAACGTACGTCAGGCCCTTTCCTATTCCAGTCGGCCCTGGACTAAATTCTTATTGGTTGATCGCACAATGCGGTCTGCAAACTTCCTTTGCCGTCAAGCGCTGGCAAGTGGTGTGCAGAGCCTTCCACCCGTTCAAGACGCCCACCATATCAGCGAAGACCTTCGCGAAGTGTATCTGATGTTACAACGAGGGACTGCTAAAGGGAGACTATTGGCCGAGCAGGTAAATAAACCACGTTATATAGCCACGTTACCGGCGGTCAATCAACCACCTCCCGACAGTATCGTTCCAACGGCTCGCTGTCTTTCGATCCAATCTGCCCTCATGTTACCAAAGAGGATTGCATCAAGGCGAGGAGAGCAGAGATAGCCGGCTTCTCACCATCTCATCCCCATGGTCTCCCTGCTAATCCAAATGTTGCTCATTGTGATCGAGTATGTCACTTATACTCCAGCGCGGCCGTTGTCCATTCACAGTCCCGCTTTTAGGTGCATTTCCGTCCACTCATCCGCCCTCATACAGACCCTAGCCTGGGCCATTGCTCATACCTCAACACGTGTTACTCGGAGCCAACATATGCTATGTCACCTTCCATACCGCCACCTCCAGCGACTCCGAATGCCAGTGGGGGTCGGATCGGGAATATGAATGCGGTATCTTTGCCTAGTGGGCTTGGGGCTGGCGGTCGGGGGAAGGAGAAAGCTCCATGTCGTTATCTCCACTTCGAGGTAGATTACGACGGGCTGCCTGGTGAAGGTGGCGTAGTTGGGTCGACAATGGTCCCCTTGTCAACCCGTGCATCTAACGCTTCCGTACCGCCGGCTTCCTCAAGTGGTCAGGTAGGCATTGGTCTTGGACCGTCCGGACAGCGACCATTGGTTAGTCGGCCAATTATTTTAGACATCATCGGGCGGGTGATGACTATATTTGTTTTTAGCTTCCTCCCCAATGGATTAACTGTGACGTGCGACGGTTCGACTACTCGGTGCTGGGCAAATTTCACGTCATCATGGCTGATCCCCCATGGGATATTCATATGAGCGTACGTCCTAGAGGCGCGACCCCTTCAGCAGCCACAACTGATTCTATCTTAAGCTCCCTTATGGCACAATGACTGACGACGAGATGCGGGCCATGCCGATCCCAACCTTACAAGATGAAGGGGTGATCTTCCTGTGGGTCACAGGACGAGCCATGGAAGTGGGAAGGGAATGTCTTCGTGTCTGGGGGTGAGTAGTGTGCCTCTCATTAAAATATCTCTACATGGCTCGCCTTCGGCAGGTATACGCGAGTTGACGAAGTGGTGTGGCTGAAGACGAATCAGGTATGTGAGAAGTTCGGGGGTACTTCCAAACCACTCATGCTCTTACAGCTCCAGCGGGTCATTCGCACTGGTCGAACAGGACACTGGCTCAAGTGAGGGCGTCGGAAGAATTGGGTAAACATTTACTGACTTCACCCGCCAGTCACACGAAGGAACATATGCTAGTCGGACTCAAAACGAATCTAGACGAAAACGGAAATCTGAAATGGCCAGCATGGCTGAATCGTGGACTCGACGTTGATGTAATTGTATCCGAAGTTCGGGAAACGAGCAGGAAGCCGGACGAAGTGTATGGAATGATTGAGCGCATGTGCCCAGGTGGCCGGAAACTGGGTAGGTTTGTGCTATCCGATTCGTTGCTGTCGAAACATGATGCTTTGTCGTGCAGAAATCTTCGGACGTAAACACAACACCAGACCAGGGTACGAGGGATGAAGGATTTGATCTTCCGAACAACCCTGCTGACGCAACTCTCCCAGCTGGATCACCCTCGGAAATCAATTGGGCCAAGACCAGATCTATGAGGAAGACTTGGCCCAACGGATTCAAGCCAGGCAAGTCATCCCATGCGTTGTTTCCACCAACAAACTGACGCTGCACCAGATATCCGGAGCGCGTTCTTGCACGGCCTGTACAATAACCTCACCCCATCAGCGTGGTTTTCTGCGGTTATTTTGCGTTGGCTGTATCTGCCGAGCCTCATGGTTGGAGATAGCGCTATGGAAGCTTCCACAACGATGGTCACCACAGGTGATAGACAATTCGATGACACCGACTTTATGTTCTTAAGACGGGGTTTCCATCGACCTAAATATGCTCAATGCGTTTCGAACCTACTCAAATTGCTCAATCTGGGAAATGACTAGTTCTTCCCGACGTTCTCTGTAAAGTTTTGAAGCTTGCATATCTTATCATATGGGGCCCCGTCGATTGGGTCCCTGGGCCGCATTGCCTCGTTCCATAGAAGCTGCGTTGAAAACGTGAATCTTCAGCCTTCTGATCACACCCCTGCGACGACTTGGATGCCCTAGGGCTTACCATCAACCCCCTGCACGCGACATCAAGCCAACGAATCGTCGAATACGTACTGTATGCAAGAGGATTATGCGCTCCCTTGTGAGCCTAGGTTCCATCCAGACTGGGCTGGACATTGTCACCAGTCTTCAAAGCTTCAGCTGCTACTTTGAGTCGAATTTCTCGTCATCGCCCGAAGAGCGCGTCGAAGCCAGGTCACGTGCACGCGATTGCGATAGATCTTCGTTGCACTCCTGACCACCCACGGCCTCGCTGGCTTTTCTGGTTATAAGGCCAAGCTCCCGCTCTAACCTTCGTCTTACAATTCCCCTTCCCCCTCCCCTTCGCCACTACTAGTATCAACCGTTCACCGCTGCTGACATCGACCGTAACGGTCCCATCATCATGGCCAACTACGTCCAGTTCCCCACCTCGACTGGTGGCTCCGGCATGCTATCCGCTCAAAGCCAATACGCCCAACCGATTCCTGTCACTCAAAGCCCCAATGGTAACTACGTTTACATGCCTCAAAACGCCTCCCAACCACAGGCCGCGTCGACTCAAGCAGGCCAATCCATGCAAGCGGCGGGCTCACCGCAGCTAGGATCTCAAGCCTACCTCCCCATCCGATTGCCCGATGGGTCATCCTCCTATGTGCCAGTCGTTGCGCAGATGGTTGGAGGACGAGTGCAGTGGGTGAGCGCCAGTGGCGGCCCCAATGGCGAAATGCCGGCACAGCCCGGCACATCCCCTGACTCCCGTGGTGGGATGCAGGCTTATGGAGCCCAGGTACGCATCATCATTCCTCTTAGCGTCATACTCGTTGTCTAATGATGCTCGTAGTACGGTGACATGTACAGGTCTGCCGTCGCCGACAAGGAGCCAAGTAACAAGTGGTACACTAAGAAAGGAGACAAAGACAAAGCAGAACGAAAGGCTCGAGAGTGGGAGCGTGAAGAACGTGCTAGAGTTGAGGCGTATGTCGATCCCTTTGTTATCGACGAGTGGATAGTGATCAATCGACTTTTGTTTCACAGCGAACTAAAGGAGGCGAAAGCGGAGGTGAGCTACCTTCCTAGATTGGCTCTTCCCTATCTCTGACTCTTATTGTCTCCCGCGGCGTTTTTATACTTCAGGCTGAACGTGAGCGAATGCGCAAGCTTTCAAATAGTTATGACCGGGAGAGGCGCCTCTCAATGTCCAACGGCGCCCAACCTGCTGGAATCCTTCATCACTCCACGTCCACACAAGACTTGGACCGTCGTTTCAATGCCATGAGCATGACTACTGGAGTGCCATACGGTGCTTCCGCTGCAGGCGCTACTCAATTGGCACGCCCTCGAGGAGTGTCTGTGAGCGAGCACGAGCATCCCTACCCCCGATCTCGTCGAGTCAGCATCAGCGCCGGTGCGGCAGCCGAAGCCGAGTACGCTAGGACGCGTAAAGTGAGCACACACCACACTGGAAACGGAGGTGTCGCACCTTTCTTCCCGGATCGTAACGCCCGTGGAGAATATGAAAGATCTCCGCACGGGATGGCAGGCTCCCTCCCCACCGGCTATGTAATCCAGGATGGTCGAGTAGTCCCTGCTGGAGGAGGTCAGCTGGTTCTCCACCAGACTGGCGGCGCGTATGCCCAAACCAGCCCATACGGCCCCGCAAGGCCCGTGGGATTCCCGTCTCCGGGGATGCACGGGCAGCGATTAACTGGCCCACCGCCTTCCTTCTATCGCGATCCATCAAAGGGACTTGTGAGCATCGATCTAGTTTTTGATCTGATCATACGCTGACACCGTTCTCACTCCTTGGCAGCCCTATTCGCGATTCGAAACCTTCTGCATTGTTTGGGACCTCAACGAACTCAAACAGCTTAACCCGCCACTCCCAGCACTCCTCGTCCCGTGTGATGTCTTGCATGATGATTGGAACCGATGTATCTCCGATATCATGCACGCTTGGAGCGGTGTCCTCCCGTACGACATTTTCCCTCATGCCAATCGCAGCAAAGAGTCTCGCTATATCGCGTCTGGAGTATCGTCTACGCCTGCATCCGGTCTCCGCCAACTCGTACGCCCCACCTCTGCCGTTTCGCGAACCGTCGATATCTGGAACGCCTCTTTCTTCTACCCGAGAAGGTTGGAGATGATCCTCTATCGTGGGCTCGAGCGTCGGTCTGGCATGAGTGCGGGAAAGAGAAGTGAGAGGCTCAAGAGGAGTATTGTTCCTGGGCAATATCGAACTGCACTTGAGGGAAGAAGGATCAAACGGCGATCGACGCGAGTGGACCCCGACGACACCGATTCTTCCTCACTTACCTCGTCGGACACCAGTGTCTCATCCGCATCCGAAAAGGAATACTCTGATGATGATGACATTTCCGACGAGGAGCCTCGCTACGTCACCCAAGCGCGAAAGATGAGTCATGGCGCAGGTAACATGCCACAGACCCCGTTTTCGACGACTCGATCCCGACGCAACTCACTCGCCGCGTCCATTGCCGCTGGAGCCATGAACCGAGAAGGCGCTGGGATTGACCTGCACGAAATGTGGGCGGTGAAAAGCAGGGAGGCTGTCAAGATGATCCGCGAGAGGCAGAAGATAGAGAGGAAGAGGAGAAAGCTGGAAAGGCGTCAACGCCGGAGGGCCATGCGCGAAGAGCCTCTTTATAGTATCTGGATGACTTACACTCGATGAATGATTCATATACCCTCATGAACCTGGAATTAGTCCTCTCATAAATCCTCAGTCTGTACAGTTATCCTATGATTTTGAATAAATTCCTGGAATGTTAGTGGTTGGATTTTAGCCCGTAACCGTGGGTCTTTGGTGTGACCGATGCGTTCAAGAGCGTCCGAGACTAGGAGTCACGTGCGCAGCGCGCCACAGGTTCAACAATGCAAACATTGGCCGCGCGTCTGCTTCTACCTTACCATCCCCTCCCCTCCTTCGTCATCCACAATTAAAGATGGAAGGACACCCAGGTTCCACATTTCGATTTGCCTTTTCCAAGGCTCCTTCCTTCAAAGAGAACGAGCAGAACCGAAAAGACTCGACCCCTCAACCCGGCCCCAAACCTTTTGCGAGGACTGCGGGTTTCTTCAAAACATCCTCCCAGAACTCTTCTTCAGAGAACTCACAAAGGCCTACATCGACTACACCCCCCTCTGCTATGTCCCAGGTGTCAGCAATACCGCCTCCTCAAGAACAAACCTCCCCTTTCCCAGAGGGACCATCCGGGCTGTTTGCTGCACACGCAACCCCTTCACGAATACAAAGGCTATCACCTGCAAAGATGTCACCTCCTAATGGTAATCCATCTTCACCGTCGACTTCTGCGTCGCAAGCCACGATTTCGAGGCGGCTGTCTGGACCTCCCGCCACTGGTTCAGCTCTCCAGCAGCGTTTGCTTATGCGAAAACAACAGTCGATGGGTATCACCAATACAATGAACAACATTTCATCCCCTGTGAAAGCGTCAAACTCGACACAGCACCGACGGTCACTTCCTCATTCGATGTCGGCTGTTGCTCGACCCGACCATCCTCAAATCGTCGTATATCCCAATACACGAATTACTACCCCCACGACGTCGCTCCTGCACTCAATTCCGGACGCTAGCCAAACAAGAGAACAGATTTTCATTTCTCCGAGTGAGTCTCATCACGTCCATCATCTACAGAGAGATGAGATACGAACCATTTCTGACACGGTGTCAGTACGCGAAAGAAGCACATCTCAGGCACCTTCGGACAACAGAGATAAGAAGTCCATGCACCTTGTCATCGAGACTATACAGGAGGCACAAGAAGAGAAGGAGCGGTTGGTGCGTCGTCGGATCGTAATCATGATTGTAACATTTTTCTCTGACCCGACCTTGTGAGCTCAGAAAACGGAGGTGGGACAACTGAAGACAACCATCGCAGCTTTGGACTCTGATAAGGCCCAGCTTGCGGCTGAGAAACGAAGCCTTGCGGCAAAGTCCAATCAGCTGCTAAACGATGCACAAGCAAGGTGTGTATGCAGCGTCAAATTCGTACAGCGCATTGAGGGCCCTTGCGTATTTAGGTTGGAGGTCATGAAACAAGAGCTAGATCGCCTGAAGGACCAAGGGGCATCGATGGCCAGCAACTTGCAAGAACTCGTCGAATCTAAACTTGGCGTCGCAGAGCTGAGGAGCGTCGTCACCTCCTCTCTGGCTGGTTCGTGTTATGTTTATTTCTCGTGACTGCACAGCTGACTTGAGGGCGAAAGATATCAAGCCTTTGATCGAAGACTCTGGGGATATCCTGGGGCGTGCCACCATTACGCGTCAGACGATTGACGAAATTCGTCGTGATACTCAGTCTCTGATGACCAACTCCACAAACAGTACGATCACCTTTATACCCGTACAAAACGACAGGCTGACGAGCTTGTTCCGTGTTGTAGAACAACACGTCATTGACCTGCTCCGTGAACAACTGCAAATGTGTTTTGGCGAACTATCAGAAGCGCATAACCGTGTCGCTGATCTCGAGTCGGAGCATTCGAGGGTAGTGGATGCCTTGGCGAAGTCTGCGGACGACGTGTCAGTCGCTAGTAAGTCTCATCAAAGTCTGCCACGTTTCGTACGATGCCATTGTCACCACCTATCAGGCACACGCATTACCGTGTTGGCAGCGGAGCTTAAAGAGCAACAGCAAGCCAACATTTCAGCACTGACAAAGGCTGGCGAACTGGAAGAGGCTTATGTTTTGGCGACTGAACAGTATGTCCAGCTGTGATCCACAAACGCGTCTACTATAACTTTTCGACAGGCTAAGAAACCAGGAATCTGCATTGACTGAGCTTCGCGAAAATGCCGAGGAGATGAAAGTCAAGCTTGCTGTGTCGCAGGAAACTGAGAAGTTCTTGAGAGCCGAATGCCAACGTATCCCCACCCTGGAGGCCCAAGGGAAAGAAATCTTGTCTTTACAGGCGGAGGTAATAACTAAAGAAGGGGAGATCGGAGAGCTTCGAGCTCGAGTGGCAGCCCTTGCCAACGTTGAAACTACCATGTCACAGGCGAACGACGTTATTACTCAGTATCGAAGCGACTTGGAAGCCACAAAAATCGCCGCATCAGCTTTGAAAACCCAAGCCTCCCGGCTCCAGATTATCGAACCGCAATTGGCCTCATCGCGTGAGGAAGTTGCTGTCCTCCGATCAAAAGTCGAACGCGTGGAAATGCTAGAGCACGAGGTTGCTGATCTCAAGAAGCAACTGGATTCCGAGAAAATGGCAGTCAACCAAATGTCTCGCGACGTGGAGCGTGCGGAAAAGACGCTTCGAACGGTAGAGCAAGACCAGACTGCTTTGGTAGAGAAGTGCGTGACATTTTCTGTCCTAACTTTTCGTACTGACGACCCGCCCGTTATAGACTTCAGAGGTCCAACACACGGTGTGAGGTAAGGCCTCACCACAGATGGTTAGGTTCGGTCATGATGTTTGGTTCGACAGGTCCTTGAACAAAGACGCGCTGATCAAGAGGACGCGTATCGTACCCAACTGGAATACACTAAGGTATGTATTACGTCGCTCTCTTACCCGCCAATATCTCAATTACTCCTTCAGGAGCACTTGAAGGTCGCCGAAACGAAGCTCGCAAGCGCTCAAGAAGAAACCCGCACGCTTGCCCTCCGTGTGTCCGAGTTGTCCAGCACTCATACCGAGGCAAAATTAACTATAGTCAGTCGGTCTCTTTGATGAGTTGCATTCTTCTATCTGAGAGTTCTATTTTGTCGCCAGGAACGTCGCGACGAGGAGGTGAAAGCTCTTCGGGAGCAACTTCAAAACCAAGTCCAGAATAACGGTGAAAACCGCACAGTCATCGCCGATTTGCAAAGAAGATGGCAGTCGGAGTCTACCCGCTCTAACGACCTGCACGCCAAACTCGAATCTGTTACTAACCACCTCAGTCAGGCCAAGCTTGATCTCGTCGAAAAGCTAAAGCAATTTGACGCAGAAAGGTCGACTATGGAGGTAACAGTAGGAGCGTTGAGAAGTGAGATGGAGGCATGCAAAACAAAGACTCGCGAGTTGGAGATGGAACTGCAAAAACCGGTCGATAACACGGAGCTGGAGGGTCTACGGGCCAAGCACGATGCATTAGCGGCCAAGCTTCGCCACGCCGAGCAATCCTTGCGTAACAGCGAGGATAGTTTGAAGACAATTGTGCAACGATTCCGAGCAAAGGAAAAACTAGTGAGCAGCGAATACCACCGTCTCGGTGGGAATCTCTGATTCTTTTCGATAGCCCGAACTTGAAGCGAGCGTTATCCGTGACATGATCCAGTTCTCTCGTGAAATATACGAGAAGGAGCTTGTCCTAAAGGGCAACGAGATTCGCCAGGTGAGTAAAGCCGAGTGTATTCCGGTTGGAATCTCGAGGTTACACCCCTGTAGCATGAAAATACGATCGCCTCCCTAAATGCACGGATCAAGTCGTTGGAGGAATCTTTGACTAGAAAAGCAACAGAAGTATATATTTGCCGCTCGATTTCCTTGATTGAGGGACTGACGGCATCCGGCTGCGTTGAACACAGACAAGAACCCAAGAAGCTGCACCCCCACCTCCGGCAGCGAAGCCCGCCGATCCGATTGTATCCTCATCCATTTCGGAACCGCCTGAACCAGATGGCGACCCGGCTGTATGTTGTCTTGCGTCTTGGTCTTCGAGGTACTCCGACTACTAACCTGTGTCTAGACGACGGATAATAGCCCCCCTTCTCCCACTCTCCTGCCTGCCCGTCGCGCGAATGTGGCCCAACACACCTCTCACGTCGCTATCTCAAACAGGAGTGGAGCTAGCTCACGAATCGTACCAGGGAATACACGCGTCTCGTTCGCTGACCTCAACTTGCTAGGGTCGTCAGGAGATTCAATCGTCGATGTAGACGAGGTTCTTGATAACGAGGACACGGTGCTGAAGGAAACCAATGGCAACAAGACGTCAAATGTCGCAAAGAAAAGGACAAAGAGGCAATTTGATGACATGGAGTACGATGATATTGAAGACGAGGAGAACGAGGAACCCACGCGAGGGGCCCCAAAAACCCATAAGCAGCCTAATGTGAGTGGTACGATGTCCTTAAGCTCACTCTGCCAACTATCTTGATAGCAGAAGGGAAGCCGGGCCGAGTCTGCCCAAACAAAGGTTCGTCTCCCTGCCACGTCATTCACCAACCTTTTTCTATGCCCTTCATGGGTTTCACATAGCCCACTTTACCCTCGACATCCTCGAAGGGTCGACCGAAGAGGCGCAGATGAACCACGACGGCGACCCACTTCCCGATGTCTTCCTACAACAGTTACGCGTCGGGTGTGAAAGACAAGCCGCCCGAAGGATTGGTCCAAACTAGTGATAAAGCGTGCGTGTCAAATAGCGTCATACAAGTTTCAGTATTATACAGGCTTTAAGGCGATCAAATACATATGGGTTCGATTGAATTGTGATTGGGTATCAAAGGTCATATGGGTCAGTCATCGGCATCGGCAATAATGGTCAATGCGAGACTTTGTAGGCTGGGTATATACTGCATAAACCAATGGTCTGGCGGGAACTGGCTGTTGATTTTGCTGATTCCGGAGGCGTCTTCTTCCTTTCTGAGGCGTAGAATTTCGTTCAACTTGGGAAGGAGGTTGGTCCAGACTTCATAATCAGACCACCCAGGTCAGAACGACGAGAAATGGTAAGGGAAACGAAGACTCACTTCTCTCTGTCATTTCTCTTTTCTGCCTGGTGAGTTGACGGAATGTTTTGGTCCACTCGACGAGCTTGAAGTCTTCTGGGGTCCATCCGGCGGATCGCAACCTGCTCTCAGCGCTAAACAAAGGGGCTCTATTAGTCCGAGCGCTGGAGGATCGGATATGGTGATGGCACTAACATGTCTTGGAAGGCCCGTTTCATGGAACGGTAACCTTGGTTGTACCATATATTGTACGCTATTTGTTGCTACAGAAAGGTCAGATCTTGTCCGGCAGAAAAAGGAGGATATTATATACCTGAACCCTAGCCATGATTTCACTTCGTTGTGTTTCCAACCACTCTTCGAAACATTCGTCCTCGACGGTGGCTGCGTCGACCAAGAATTTTACGAGATCCTTTTTGAGAAAGTATTTTCTTTGATCTGCTGTATTGTCGGTTGGTTAGTGTAAAATGTTTGATATCACGCACGCTCACCGGAACCGCTGTACGTGTGGGGAAGGACGGCCAAAAGGTCGGGGGCGGAGAAACCGTCCGCGTTATAACCGATTTCGGCGGCATCTACCATAAGACTGGAGGTAAATGAAAATGACTGATGAGCATAGGCACGTTGATACTCGTCGTGACGTTACCTCCTGTTCAACTTGCACGGTTTGCAATATCTCCCGCGAATCACAAAGTCCCTAGTCGCTGATGTGGGCGCAAGACACCCCTGAATGCACAGTAGGATCAGGGGATTTATGCAGTGGAGCGGAGGAACGTACATAACATTCGTTGAGGAAACAAAGACGCGCGTAGGCCGGCTCGCTGAAGTTGGCGGGACAGGGAGGGAGGTCCTTGACGGTGGAAAGGCTGGATTGCCAGACAGGTCGGGAAGCTCGGGACATCAAGAGGCTCCTAAAGCGCTTGGAAACCCTAGAAAGCTGAACAAGGTTCGCCGGATGTAGGTGGCGGGCGATCTTGGAGAAAGTAAATGAGACGATGGGTCAATAACGCTAATAGGAGACACGGGTACCTCCAAAACGACTTCAACGGGCAGTTCTAAGACATGCCTGAGCTTTCCAACAGAGCGAACACCTTTCTTTGAGTTGTTGGTTTTCCGCTTCTTTGAGGCGGGTGCTTGAGAGGAAAGCGTTTAGCACAGCGAAGCGACACGTGAAGAAAGAGCACTCACTGGATTTGGTCTCCATCACGACAGAAGGGGGACTCGGGATGGTTGCGGGGAGAAGGGGGAGGGCGGATCGTTCGTTCGTTCAACGCGCGTTTGCTATTTAAGCAGCCGTTGATGGGCCCTAGGGTGTCGCGTTATTATCACCATCCCGGTTGG
>WSTW01000186.1:0-14391 GCA_019632305.1 Tulasnella sp. 403 | reverse complement strand
TCCGACCATGTTACACTTGGAGATCATCATCTTCTGTGCCAAGAACACTTGGCTTGCCGGGATTTCGATACCAAGATCACCTCTCGCAACCATCACACCGTCAGTCTCTCTCAAGATCTCGTCGAAGTTCTCTACACCCTGCTCGTTCTCGATCTTGACGATGATCTTGATGTTGGCACCGTCAGGTCCTAGGGTTTCGCGGATATCGATGACGTCCTGGGCGCGACGAATGAACGACGCGAAGATCATGTCGACGCCATTCTTGACGCCGAACGCAAGGTCCTTCTTGTCCTTTTCGGAGAGAGCGGGAAGATCAACGGCGGTCTTTGGAAGGTTGACACCTTTGCGGGAGGAAAGAGTGCCGTTGTTGACAGCACGGACGTGGACATTCGTCCCATCGATTGCTGTGACGACCAAGGAAAGGATGCCATCGTCGACGTAGATGATCTTGCCGACGTCCGTGACCTTTGGCAAGTTCACCTGAATCAAAGCGATGTGACATCAGTGGATGTCGGATGATGCTGTCGGTTACACTCACGTAGTCAACGTACATATACTTGTCGTCGCATTCGGTGGCATACTTGGGATCAGTCGTGACGATGAATTCGTGTCCGGCCGAGATTTTTATCTATCAGGCACGTGGGTCAATATACACCAAATTGGTAGGTACCGAGGCCCATACGTCAGTGTCGTTCCTCATCAACCCAGTTCGGATTTCAGGTCCTTTCTAGATGGATTCGAGCGAAGCATCAGCGTAATTGTAATGGAAAGCAGCAGAGGGGCTCTCTGACCGTATCAAGTGCTATCGCCACGGGTCTGCCCTTGCCGTTAGCCTCTGCAGGGGTGAATGAGTGAACGTCCCCGACAGACCGATAAGCAAAGATCTACCTTTCACCATCGCACGCGTATTATCGATGACACTCTGGTGGTATTCATAGGAGCCATGGGAGAAGTTCATGCGGACTGAGGAACGTCCAGTGGAACACGGTCACATACCCCCGCAAAATTATCATCAGCTTTCCATTTACACGCGATAGAATAAGGGAATCACCAATATTCATCCCAGCCTCGCGGAGGGCACCAAGCATGGCGACATTGTTCGTCTTGGGACCTATGACGGTGTGCCTGATGGTCAGATACGACGGTTGATCCCAGGAATAAGTCAGAACCGCACCGATAGTGGCGATGATGGCCGTCTGGGGTTGTTCGATACGAAGAGTAATAAGAATGAGGCGTGAATTTTATATCTGACTAGGCGACGGACCTTCCTCAAGTACTTGGTATCGGGCGACGACGCGTCGGGGAACGTCGTGAGCGATGAAAGCCACCTAACGCGGGACTTGCCAAAGTCATCAGGGGTCGGAGCCATGTTGTTAGACATAGGGAGATGGAGGAGAGGTAGGAGATGGAGGTGGTAGGGGGCAAAGATGAGTCTGAGGCTGATATAAGTAATGGGGCAGCGGCTTACGATCCGGGTTTCCATTTCGACCGGTCAAACCCGAGTTACATGGCTCTTCGCTAACGGCAACCCCTCACGTACATCTACGAATCTGAGAAGCATAAGCTGTCAAAGTAAGTTCTCTAACTTAGAATTTCACCTTTGCCGCAGAGACTCGAAGGGAATATGTGGGTTCTAGATGCCTTCCGAAAGAAACGTGTATGCGATCGCTGTTGCTTACTGGCCGCTGCATACTTGGGAAGCATTTACCGACATCAGAAAAGAAATGGCAAGGGTACGTGAGTTCGTTGGATAAAGAGGTTGGGGGTGGTGGTAGTTTTGAGAGCATGGGCGGGGCTTCGGGTGTGATCATATGGGGGAGTTCAGACGGAGCAAGCTCCTGTTCCTACCAAAGGGAATAACATTCATGTCGTCAGTGAGATTCTGGTTGTCGTAATGACCGAACGAATTGCAATGGCAAGATTAAAAGCGATATAGTGCGGCACTGGTCTCTTCCAGAACCCTATATACGAACAACTCCAAAGTAGCTGGGAATACTGATTCGTTCGAACCATCAATATTAACAAGGCTGGAGAGACACCTAAGTCACTGGTTACACAGGGCATCCTTGTCCGGCTTCTGCATTTCAGTTGACTCTAGGTTGATTTCCCCCTCGTTTCGTAGCCCGTTCGGTTTTCGAGTCGCTGAAGCGAGTGATTGATATCCTAGCACCCTTAGTTGGGTACTCATAGGCCTATAATTAACAGAGTGTCAGAAACGCAAGATTCCAATGCGCTGTCTCTCACCATGTCCGTAGCACTCATTCTCACCCACTCTTGACACCTCCGTTGCTTGGCGTTTCCGTATCAAACCATAGTCTTATTGTTAGGTCCTTCTCCATCGCTGATGAAGCGATGATATTTTCGGTTGGGTGCGTCTGGGGGGATGTCAGAAAAGCAAGAACGGAGTGCAGCATGGTGAAACGTACTGCAATCCCAAGCACAGTATCTGAGTAGGTTCGTAAGTAAGAGGCCTTCATGAACGATAGCTGACATACCCTTATGACCGTCCAAGACCTGAACTATGTCTCGGGTTTGAAGGTCCCACAAAACCACTTTCCCGTCCTCGCTCCCCGAAACGACCCATTTCCCGCCGGTGAAACTAAGAGAAGAGAAATAATTAGCATCTAAAACGACCAAATGACCGAGTACCGCACAATACGTTACCTGAAACAAGAAAATATGCAGAATCCTTCGTTACGATGCCCAGTGTAGGTCTTCAACACCCGACCAGTATGGTAGTTCCACAAACGAATCGTAGAGTCCATAGTCGAACATAAGATAAATTTTCCATTGGGCGAGAAGCGGGCATGGGAGCTGACGAGGATCGTGGTCAACAAGGCAAGGGCAAAGGAGAGTCACGCGTACCAAACCGGATTAGAATCGCCTTCCAGAGTTTTCAGACACTGGCCAGTAGAGGTATCCCATATTCGACTACATAGGCAGGGAAAAAAAGAGGTTGGTGATCAGCCCTCCACAAGTCGGAGGCGGAGGAACGGCACTCACATAAGGCCATCATAACTGCAGGAGACAATCATTGAGCCGTCCCCACTGAAGTTCACGGCCGTTACCGGGTCCGAGTGAGCCGAAATGGTCCGTAACGACTTTCCTGGAGGTCGAGTCAACGGGGCGTCGTGTGGGGTATATTGTCGGTTTTAGTACCTCGTGCCACATCCCATACTCGAATAGTTTCATCGAAGCTCCCAGAGACAAGCAAATTAGATTGTGGATTATAGTTCACGCAAAAGACATAGTTCGTATGTCCTTTCAAGGTCTTTTGCACTTCACCCTGCAACGGGTGGTTAGGTGGGCACCACAGCGATCGATATCCGTACACGTACTGCGTCGACGTTCCATATCCGTACGGACTTGTCGTCACTGGCGCTAGCGATAAACGCGCTGTCTCCAGACCACGCCACGTCTGACAAGCCTTCGGTGTGGCCTTCCAACGTCCGTATGATCTGGCCCGTCAAAACCGACCAGATTTTCACGAGCTTGTCTGCGGCTGAAATGGGGATATGTTGGGCAGCAAACCACAAGCGAAACGTGGCTATTACTCACATGCGCTAGCCAACATCTTTCCATCCGGGCTGAATTTAACGCTGGAAATGGACATAGTATGCCCACTCAGTATGAACTTGGGTTTGTATTTTGGCTTCAGGCGGTCCACCGGAGGCTGCTCCTCCAGTGGTTGTGGCAAGGCCATCGAGGATGGATCGTAGGGGAAGAAGTGATTTTCTACAGCGTATCTAAGACTTGAACCGGTTGAGATGGTCGACGATCGGCCAAGCCTTGACTTGATACGCACATACCTACCAAAAACTCACGGGGCCAAAGTCGGAACGCATGAAGGGTTCACAACGTGAGAACATCGAGAATCTGACCAACCAGTACTCTTCCCCGGTCACCTCGCACTCTCCGAAGTCCTCAACTGATTCCACGGAGGACCAACGAATATATATATGTAACTGATCTCTAAACCATGTCTAGGGATGACTATACCATCATTCGCGTAGCTGTTTCTGACGCTGTCCGATCAACCACCGGCGTTGCACGCAGACGAATAGTATACTGGTCGTAATACTATGTTTTCAAGAATTCGTAAATTTTTCAAATCGCCAAAACACCTGGACAAACGAAGGAGGCCACCCCCACCCTCAAGATATGACGCTGAACGTACGTTTTATCTGAGCAACATCCCCATCGACCATTTCATTACTTTCTGTACATGTACTATAGCTCAGGTAAGGGAGGTGAAGGCACTTTCAGGCCCAGGAAAGAATGACTGGGGAGGCAAGACCGATAGCGGTGATGCTGGTATGCATATTGTTCGAATCGTCGTCATCGTTCATCAAATAACACTCAAGTCACTCTATCTGATCAGGCATTCCGCTCTTCAAAATCGAGCAGCTATTCGTGGTGCCCCCCCAAAAGTGGAAAGCCAAGTCTGTAGATGTAAGAGCAGCACTCGTGTCGTCCCATGCACCCGCACTTCAATTTCATCTCCCAGGCGCGCCTTCAAGAAAATCGTTGTCTTGTGATACACTGCAGCGGCAACCAAGAGAGCGAGGCAATGATGAAGGACATGCTGGATGGTCCCAGTGGGTACGGGTATTTCACTAGCGTGCTGAAACTGTCGGCGGACCAAGCGATTATCCACCCAACGAAACCGCGGGCATTACTGCGAGAACGTATGTAGACTTACACAGTGACGCGATGTGGTGCTCATGACCCAAACGCGTTCGTGGGTCGTAGGACTTATGGTGGTTGGCACGATGGTTAGCAGCACACCCATCCACAGGCTCACATACCTCAGCCTTGACACGTTCACAATATTGCATTCCTCAGCCAATACCCTCATACCACGGACATATGTCAACGAGTCGATCATTATCCTCGAGGATATGAAAAATCCCTCTACCATCGTCTTGTGGGACGCGGATGCAATGGATGACCCTTCTCAGGCAACGCGAATTACCCTTCCGGAGCCAATTGATCATGGAGCCAAGTATGGTGGGACAAGAGATGCAGGGTGGCTCTTTATGAACTACATCAAAAGCTCTGATCTTGCGCCGGATCTATACGTCTATTCGACCGGGGCACGTAGCTTCGCCCCAGCGATAGAGAATGTCGACGCCGCCTGCATGACAAAACTAACATTTGGCGATGAAGAAAGATGTTTTGTCCTCTGGGGGACACTGGTCCACAGCTCTAGAGCGGTGAGTAACCCCACCATCATTGAGAACCAGCGAAGTTGACCCAGCATCGCATATCCAGCCGAAGCTCTGTATCGCCGAACCTTCGATTCTTCGAACAAAGGTCGTCGTTGGCAATGTCCGGGAAGTAATTCTCCCCATAGACGAACGGTTAGGGGACCTGGCCATCAAGGAAATTCTCGTACCGGAAGCGCTGGGTATTGCCTACGTCATATCCAGAGATGGATGGATATACTTGGTCGATATCGAATCGGCAACTATGATCCACACTCAACGTATACCCCTCATTGCAAATGCGAACGTTTTGAACATGTCGGAAAATGGGGTGGACGTGTTCGCCTGTCGGGCAGGCCAGTCATCCATGACAGGCGTTCGCATCGCGCTGATCCCGACAAACCTGATACCTTATATACGAACGCATTTCAAACACGATGATAATTTGGCGATGGCGATAAGTGGTCGTACTGGGTTGCCCGGGGCGGAAGATTTGTGGATGGACCATTATCCTGCGTAGTTACGATCTGTTTCTTTTTGTTGGTATTGGCGGTGTATGGGAATATGGATTCTGGTTGATCAGATGTGTTACTAATTGATATAATCAGAATAGTGAACCGTTCCCAACGTCATATAAATACCTTCGGTTGTAACTTCCTCAGGACCCAAGTTCTGAAGGCGTCGTGTGAGCCCGTGTCATGCGTGTCGTGCCTTGTTCGTGTGTCAACATATCGGTATCATTCGTTAAATGTCATCATCCAGTCGAGATGTGTTGTACTGTGTGATTGACGATGGACGTGTTGGAAGTAGAAAGGAACGATGCGCTGTCGCGCACCCTGGCCAAAATCCCAACATCGACTACACCCACTCTTCCATCCCGGACGCATAAGGCGCCAACATCCCGGCCAAACGCTGGCACCGTTTTGGTCCTTACTCACATTGAGCCACCCAGCCCTCAATGTTCTCCAACTTTCGCAAACGCCTCGAAGACAGTCTCGATGCCGTCGAGCAGCTCGCCTCGCAACAAATGCACCCGCGCAACAACTCCCTCGACCATAGCAGCCCACCCACGTCGTCGTTTCCTCCCGAACGCCATCGCTCCGAGAGACAGTCCAGCCAGGATAGCTTGAACTCTCGGACTGCGGCTGGTGGAACTGCTGGCACGCCTTCTCAACTGGCCGAATCTGCCCTTTCGAGTATACGGAAATCACTTGCGTCGCAGAGAGTGCAGAATCCATCGGGTAGTGTGGATAATGAAGTTGGCGCTGCACGAAGGCAGGGGAGGGAGGATTCACCCGGTCGCGACGCTTCGCCGAGTATGAAACGTACGAATAGCGGTTTGCGTAGTTCTGGGAGGGGCATGACGCTTGAGGATAGGTTGAAAGCAAAATTGATGGCTACTAGCGATGCTTCTGCGAGCAATCGGCCTTCGTCATCTGCCCCGCCAACTCCACCGCCTCCCGAGCCGGCCAGCGAATCTCCACCTCCAGCTAACCCGGTGGATATCCCATTACCTTCATCTCCGATTGCCGTATCCGAACCCGAAGTTATCACCTCCCCGTCCCTAGATAACGCCGTACTAGCCATTTCAAACCCCACACAAGAGGACCCGCTACGCTCACCTTCACCTCCTACCCCACCTCCGGCCGAACCTCTTGTGTCCACCGACAACATCTCTTCACCTCCTCCGCCTGCAGTAGACCCAACGGTCGAAGCCCCTCCACCACCCCCAGCCGAACCACCACCCGAAGATGCCCCAGTCCCCGTCACGACCCCAGACAACGATACCCCAGCGGTTGACATCGGCTCTCCCGTACTCGAACCCTCCGAACCCGTCGTCCGCAAGTCCGTAGACAGCATAGCGGGACCATCGGGTACATCCACACCTCCCACCTTGGCTTTGAACCCCAATCAAACCGAACTAGACGCCGAGAAACTGAAAGAAAGGCTAAAACTCGTCGAACAGCGGTTTTCGGGTAAGTGATGTCATCAACAACCACGTGTGAGTTTATTAAAAGGGCTGCATTAGACGTATCCAAGTCCTTCAAACGCATCCAGGCGGAGAAAGTTGCAGTTGAAAGGGTGTTGAAAGAGTTCACTCCCTTGGAGGGAATTTCTGATGCTGAAGGTCTACGGGAGCATTTGAGGAATATCAACCTCAAAGCTGAAGTTGGTGCCCCACTGCTTATCCGGAAGATGAGACTGAGAGATCATACTTATAGATGTCGACCGAGGAGATCAAGAGACTCAACTCCCTGATCCAACGTTCGTATTGAATTCGTTGTGAACAAGTCATGGTCCTAATACGTTGGTTATGTTGTGCAGGACACGATGAACGGCTTGAAGAACTTCGCGACACCCACAGATTAGAAAGCAAATCTCAGTCCGAATCAATTGAGCTCATGAGGAAACGTTTGCACGAAGCCGAAGTTCTCTTGACTGCCTCGAGTGAGACGACATCCTCGATCGAAGCCGCGTCGTCGGCAAAGCAGACAACGATCGACCAGCTCAAAGCCGAACTCGAGAAGGCCAAAGGGCTCGCGAAGGACGAAGAAGAGAAGAGGGTCAAAGCAATCAGTCTTCTCAAGACCGTCCGGACCAAGTTGGTCAAAGCGGAAAAGGACAAGGAGGATGTGATGAAGGAGAGAGATGATGCCAAGATCGAAAGGGACGCGGCGAGATCGGAGACGGCGGCTATCAGAGCAGACGTCGAGCGTCTTCGGGCAGAGAAGGAACGAGATGTCGCGAATTTGCGCGTACAGTACGATCGTGAACTTGCGGCCATGCGAGACAAGTTCGAAAAGGAGGCAGCGGCGAGGAAGGGTCAGTTTGAGCTTGAGGCTATCACTACCAAGGTGAGTTGTCTCTTTGTGGTATTCTCGAATCGATTCATCAATCTGTATTTCGGTAGGCGACCCATACGAAAGAACTTGGCGCCAAGACGACCCGAATTAGCCAACTCGAGGCGACAATACGTACCCTAACACAAGAAAAAGACTCGTTGTTTGACCAAATGCAACTCCGCCAAGCCGAGCTGGAGTCCTCGCAATCGCATCTCGAAACCATGACCAACCAAAACTCCGAACTGCAGTACCAACTCCGCGAGGCAAACGATCGTATTGCCGTGCTGAGCGAAGAGGTGTTTGACGCTCGACGGTTATCCGCCAACGAGTCGCCGCACCCGCATTTACGGACACATGACGCGACAGCCTACCCACCTTCTCCCTCACACGACTCCCCCGCCGAACTTGCACGTTTGCTCTCCGAAGCGGAAGGCAAGTACGAAGCGCGTCTCTCCGACCTCCGTTCCAAGATTCGCATACTCGAGAAAGAGCGAAATGAGAGTGAAGAGGAGTGGGCGAAGAATGTTGCGGAACGAGGGAAAGAGATCGAGAGGTTGAAAAAGGTCATGGGTGAGAGAGAGCAGGAATGGAAGCTCAAGGCGAGCGCGTGGGAGGAGAGTGAGACGCGGATTGGGGTACTGGAGAATGGTGTGAGGGAGTTGAAGATCGAGAAGGAGACGGTTGGAGAGGCGGTGGAGAAGTTTAGGAGAGAGGTTGAGCGGCTGAAGGAGGTCGAGGTGCGTCTTTTGTGCATCGTGTGTGCTTTTGAGGTTGACGGTTTGGGGTGCAGGCCGCGTTATCCGAAGACAAGTCCGAAGCAACGACACGCATGGGTGCGTTGGAAAAACAGATTGAAGAGCTGAAAACCCGAGAAACACAATTACGGGCAAACAACAAGGTGAGGACTACCACTTCCAGGCAAACGTCGGTAATCTAACGCAATTGGAATGTGGCGCTTTATACAGACGTTGCGCGACGAACTGCGTAAAGTACAATCCTCCGCTGCGTTATTGGAACGTCAGCGGAACCCGGGTGTGGGGTATTGGGCCGCCACGCCCAGCTCGTCCCGGCTCAACACGGCCCCAGAGTCCCATGCAAATGGTACGACACCGTCGACACCGACACGCTCCGTCTCTCCCTCCACGTCCGATCCCAATCGTCCATCCACACCCACCTCACCAAAACCTCCCAATGCCGAAGAAGAGGTCAACCTCGAGTACCTCCGGAACGTCATTTTGCAGTTTTTGGAAAATGAGAAAATGAGGGTGAGTTCTTGACAGATCATTTTACTTTGTTGGTGCTGATGGGTATCTTGGGGGGAAAGCCGGATTTGGTGAGAGTGTTGAGTATTATTTTGAGGTTTACCCCGCAGGAGACGAGGAGGTTGGTTGCGAAGGTAGGGTGAGTTGGTTGGGAAGATAGGTGAGATGTTGTCGTATGCGGGAAGTCAGATTCCCTGTAAAGTGTCTCTCGGCGACACGGGGCCCGGGGTTCGTTACTTGTATGCTTATAAAGCTCATTCATGTTCTCTGGTCGAAACCATCTTGGATGCACACGGGGTCAACCCTCTCGCAAGTCCCTCCCTGAACCAATGCATACCCGTGATACATTGTACATCTAGGAAAAACAAGCCGAGATTACACCAAAAGCCCACGCCTCAAACCTTACACAAATAATTACATATCCCACCCTCCTTCTCCTTCTGGACCTCTCCCTGCAGCGTCACACTGCTCCTCGACGCGCCGGCCATCTTCGTCTCGTACTGACACGGCGTATCGCTGCCCAAGAACCGCTCATACACGCACGACGTGCCCCAGATATCGACGGCAAGCGCGAGGACCGTCATCGAGCAGGTCGTGCCGATGAGTTCGAGGGAGTTGAGGTGCTTGGCGAGGGGGAGCGTGAGCCAGACGATGCCGATTGCGATGCGGAAGGCGAGGCGGTAGCGTTTGCGGAGGCGTTGGGACTCGATGGGTGTGTGGACGTGTGAGGCGGATATGATCGCTGTACACATTCCCAAAGTCCAATCGCAGTTAGCGAACTGGAGGAAAGGATGTTAAAGGAAGACATCTTACCCATGCAAATAAACGCCACTCCCAACCCACAACAATAAAACCACCTCAAACCCTCCGGAATCTCCTCTTCACTCCTCGCTCTATACATCTCTGTTAGATCTTCGACGCTTGCATTTGGGCAGTCGTGCGCGACGACGAGCCGGGAGAGCGCGGCGCCAGAGAGGGTGAAGGCCATGATGAAAGGGAGGTGTGCGGTGAGCCAGACGGTGGAGCTGATGGCGTGTCGGCGGATGGCGTGGAGGTGGTGGTAGGACCCGTCGATGTCAAAGTACATCCAGTTGAAGCAAAAGGCTTGGATCAGGGAGAGGATGGCTTTTCCGAAGAACCTAGGGGGTGGTTAGGTTAAGTCAGTTGTGGGTTTGGGAGAAGACCTACGTGTTGAGCCCAAAACGGGCTTGGTTTTGGTATATCACGGAAACGATGGAGTAGCCAAAGACGAGTGTGACAAAGGCGCCGGTGCGTTCCGTTTTGTGTTCGATGTTAACCGCTGGAGGGTAAGGTGTTGGTTAGATCTGAAGTGGTACGTGTGTATGTGCGCACCAGGGTAATATGCAAACACGCGTAACATCTTCTGGTTGAACTCCTTGGATATAACCATTGAACCTCTGATAAGGAAGATCGAGATCACATTCCCAAATAGATCTATTATCAGAGAACAGCGGTGTCAACCATCCTCGACCCATACGCAAACGAGAAGATCTTACCCCACACGATCGCCAACCAGATCAAGATCTCCTTCTTCGGTTCTTCTAAGTGTACACTTCCTATCCAAAACGCCACTGGTATGAGCACAGTAGCAGCGTTGAGTGTCATCACAGGCCGGACGTGGGGCAGCACACAACCCATGAGGAACTGGCTCAGGCCGACGAAGAGCCGGGCGGCGAGGTAGAAAGCGATAAGTTGAGAGTAAGTGGTTTCGAAGGCGGATACGATGTTCTATGCGATCTGATAAGGTGAAAGCAGGAAGGAAAGGGCTAGAGGGGGCTTACGGTGGTGTATCCGACCAGACAAGCTAGAATAAATAGGATACCGATTCGTTGTAGGATATCGTCCGTCGCGAATTGAGATATCAGAGTTCCAACGTCGGACCAGATCTTCCACGAAGGGATAAAGGTCACCTGTTTCACAATGTACCTTCAGCCTCTTCCAAGCGTAAGAATAAAAGGAGAAGAGACTCACACAAAACCTCAAAAACCCATTCCCCGTCGGGTCCTCGGTGGCCTTGTCCCCATTCACAGCGATAATCCCAACATACAACAAATCCACAAACAGTTCGAAACTCGCGACTTCCTCGGAATCTTTTGCACGATACAATAACCCTTGGTGGAAGTACTGCCTCAAGACGGGCTTCTTGTACAGCTTCATCGTCGTGCTTTTCTTCTTTCGCGAACTCGCACTCGCCAGCGTATTCGTCTCTGCACCTTTCTTACCTATCCCATCATCGTCGATCTTGACCTTTTCGTTTGGCGTCTCGGGTCCGTCGTCGGCATCATGGGTACGGATATGCGCGCTGTAGCCAAACTTGCCGAAATTCGCTTCGAGTTCGACGGGTTTGGAGGTGAGTTTTTCGAGTTCGCGAGAGAGGGCGTCGAGGTCGTCGCGGATCCGGTGGACTTCGTCGTACGTGTCCGGGTGTTTTTTGCGGAGTTCGCTGGCGCGGCGGGTGTGGAAGTCATGCGCCTGTTTGAGTGATTCCACCTATCCAAAAAAATAACAATAAAGAAGGATTCAAGGCTGGATAGTCGACATTTGGGTAGAGATTGATGAGAGGTGTACATACATGTTCGGGCGACCCATGCAGATGCCAATCAAACCCTCCACTCTTTGTCCGTTTCAAATGTTCGACTTCCTCATGCGAACGTACGATATGGATTGTGCGGTCTTCCAGTTGGATGATTTTCATATTGTGGGGGTTGGAGGAGAAATAGTCGCTGGTAGAGGGCCCGGTGGCCGCAAGAGAAGGCCTCATGGCGACCGTACGGGCTCGGAGTTGGAAGCCGTTGGGCTTGGCACAGGGTGGACCCTTTGACTACTGAGGACACGCGCGGGGTGGAAGGCGACTTGGGAAGATTTGATTGCGGGGACGTTTAGCGTGGGAGGATTTGACGATGAACTCAAACACCGCGCGATCGTGCTTTTTCCTCTTAATCTACGAAGGCTACGTTTTTCGCCTTGTCGAC
Organism: Tulasnella sp. 403; assembly: GCA_019632305.1. Taxonomy (NCBI): domain Eukaryota; kingdom Fungi; phylum Basidiomycota; class Agaricomycetes; order Cantharellales; family Tulasnellaceae; genus Tulasnella; species Tulasnella sp. 403. The sequence continues at coordinate 2,086 of WSTW01000186.1, read as the reverse complement.
TCTGCAGGCAATATGGTATTCCCACTGGTAGGATTGTTGCTGCGGCACGAGGCCCAGAGGACGCAGTGTCCGCACTTGGTATTTCAAAAGCTACACGTTCACCGTACAACAAGTGACCTGTCCACGATGAGCATTAAGAAAGGTCACTAGAAGGTGGCAAACCGTGCCTTAAAGCCAAGCTGCTCTAGGGATGTGGTCGTGAGTTCATTCCCAGTATATGCGTCGAAGAATACAACGGATTGGCAGTCTGCTGTCAGCGTCCAATTATAAGAGTACCGTCCACTTCTACAGCTTCCGTAGACAATGCCAAACAAGACCCCGCAGTTCTAGCATCAAACGTGGATTCAGTTGGACGTCTATGAGGGATTTCGAATAGATAGAACTAACATCAAGGGCAATGTTATCGCGTGCCCAGGACATCACAACCTCCTTGGACTTGATGACAAAGTGCTCAAAATCAAATATCCCAGGGCGGCGAATACACTTGTCAAGGCCGCTCTTGAGATAGAGTTCCTCTCGTAACCGAGTCGGGAGGATGATGTATCTGACGGGTAGATGCTAAGCACAGATTGCCAACGGAGCTCAAGATACGGCGGAAACCCACCGTGTCGTGTCTTCGTGTGATTGTTCAAACATATTTGATAAAATAGGGTTTGTCTGAAGGACATCTCGAATTTCATCTGGAGAACGAGATCGGCGGTCCAAGAGCCACAGCCGATTGTCATCTCCGTCACCGGAATCATCAGTACACTGGACTTCGGCACCGTTGTCCGATGATCTAGAGAGGTACATACGAAGCGAGAATGTTAGTGAGAGTGCGACAGCGCGGAGACAGAAAGAAGCGTACCCGTCTTTCAGTCTCAGGCACTTCTTCGTTTCGATGTTCTGGATACTGAAACGCCGCTATTCCCTTATACAGAGACCTAACGTAGCGCATTCACATACGAGTAGTACCCGTTGCTTTGCTCGATTAAGTCCCAACATTGGTCGGGATCGACAAGGTTGAAAGAGAAGCCAAGCACGCTTGGTTTTCCACTCCTGGATAGCCTATTAGGTTAATGTATATACTCATAGCCAGCTGTCGGAGTGCCAAAGACATACCCGTCATTTGCATCCATCGCAGTCCCAGCTCTCGCATTGCGGATGGAGTATCCTCTGGATGGATGTCTCTCAATAAACCACAGGCTATTGGGGCAGAAGGTTTCGAAGCGACTCCAACCCTCGATCTTATTCCCATTCTGTTTTCCGCCTGAACCGCGAGGTGCCGGTGGTTAGCATTACAACAAGACGGATGGCGCAACATACATACCACCGTCAAGGTTCAAACATGTCTTCGTTCTCTTATTCATCAGGATATAGACACCGTTTGGTACCTCAGAAGGAGGTGGACCGGGCATTGCAGTCGTATCACTCGCATCCTCCGCATTGTTGGCCATCTCCGTCGAGCGCTAAGCGGGGGGTTGAATATCAAAAGGGACCGTCTAGAATGGTATGCTTTTCCGCAGACGTGTTCCAAGCGCGTCGGATTTCCGGAGAATAAGGGCCTGGAGGAGGAAGGGGGGTGGGGGAATGCGTTGTCTCGAGGCGGGCGTAACGGAGTCCGGCCCGTGAGGTCTCAAGCAGCCAATGTCGAACAAAGCTTTGGAATCTCAAATTGGCCTAAGCAGTAGACCTAGATATTCTCACATGTTTGACTCCGATGGACCGTCGATCGTAACGTCGCTGGCTTTCTCCCTTGCAATGGGGTGAACAATACTTAAATTGTCGACTTGTCCCGCATCTTAAAACACAGCGATAACTTCGATCGTGATTAATCAACCGGGGAATTACAGCGATTCTCGCTACTGAAGATCATGAAGGGTTTTCTCGAGCATATGTCTATCGTGAGATGCTTTGATCAACCCTCCAGGCTTACCTTGATACCCAAGTTCCGTATTCAACGTCATCGGATATCGCGCCACACCCTGCTTGTCCGCCCAGTCCCAATCGACCACCCGGAGGTGAACGTCGTCGTCGTCCAGGCGGCACAAGATATTGTACCCACGGAGGTCGCCGTGCACCAATTGATGGGTCGAAAGGAAAGTGA
>WSTW01000185.1:15454-30199 GCA_019632305.1 Tulasnella sp. 403 | reverse complement strand
CATGATGATGGTGTTGAATCAAGTTGGGTTGAACGAAGTCTACGTGTAGAAGATGATTCCAATCCTCCCCGACCACCTTTCCGACTTCGTGAGGAGGTCAAATTATATATGTACGTATCCACTCTTCCATGTGAGATCCACACTCGGCCTTTCCGTATCACTGCTTATTCTTCTGGCATGGACGTAGGTGGGGATGCCTCGATGCGTACTCTTGCACTGGCTCAGGACCCTGTCATGGCTGAACTCAAGACCGAATCAAAATCTCAGCGTATCCTATCTGGACCATCTACAGGTAGGCCTACTGTGCGCGGCAGGGATGACTATGAGGCGTACGGGGTACTGCGGACCAAGCCAGGTCGTGCGGACTCTCAGCCCTCGATATCCATGTCGTGTAGCGATAAGATAGCTTCTTGGACGCTTCTGGGTGCTCAAGGGGCTTTGTTGGGGCAACTCCTCGATCCGGTGTATATCGACGGTCTCATCTTTGGGGACGTGGATCCAGCTGTGCGCGAGGTAGTTGCTGCCGAGTGTCATCGGGCATTCATATCGAGATTACATGCACCAAATAGTGAGTGGACATCGACCCCAACAGTTGGGTTGTTTGGCTCACGGTCACTAGGCTTGGACCTTCCTTCCTCATTTAAACAACACGAACCCGAGCTCCATTTCACCTCTGAACCATTCCCACATTCACGCTCAGAAGTGGAGAAGCATACGGGTTTAGGAGCCCCTGTCGCTGCATCAGAATGTAGGTCTGCATCTGATGTTGCATGCTAAAGCGTGTTGCTAAGGAAAATTGCCGCCGCAGCTATATCTTTTGTAAATAGCTCAGATCCTCCTGTTGAAGCACTAGTGAACAGGATAAAACGCGGGGCATCCCTTAAAGGGAAAGGTGCTCGTCACGCCATGTAGGCTTCGAAAAGGGACTCTGGCGGACAGCCATTGACTCCAAGTTCGACCTATATAGGTCTCGTTTATGCAAGGCCAAAATGCTCGAACTCCACATCAGGAGTTGTTCTCTTGTTGGTATACCCGTGAATTGGTGGGTGGCGTCAAGTCTTCCTGTTTTGGTCTGGTGATGATTGTTGTGTTATTGAAGCGATGGGACGTATTTTAACATAAAACAAGCTGCGAAGAACTACCAGAGGTGCAAGAAAGTCTTGCGTTCCGAATCTGGTCCTTTATGTGGTTGGGTGGTGAGCGGGCGGGATTGGGAAAGTTTCAGAGCAACCTCGACCTGATATTGTAGGACCTACATAGCATGACAATATTCATTCACGTTTATTCTTACTGCCTAACACCAGAGCGACGCGTCGCTCGACAATGTTGGCCCGCCGTGGTGGGATCGTGATTAGTCAGCAAAGTCAAACGTACACGATGTTCGGACCGTGAGACCTTTGCTCTTGTCCCTTTCTACACGGACCTGCTGGTCCACACCACCCCGCCTTTCGTTCAAAATCGACCTACCATCATGGCAGGAGCGCTCGCTTCTACCATTAATGACGCTATTCGAAGTTGGGAAGCCGGAGGAAAGGAGTCCTGGTGCGTCAACAACGATTTGCAAGCGGGCGTCACGATTATGATTTTGACCGGACACGCACAATCATCTTTAACCCAAGTTGTCAAGCGCTCCGGCCCCATCTCATAAACTCTGAAAATGCGCAATCTCGAGAGCACCTTTTCGATGCTTTCTATGTCCTTGTTTCATCAACGACATCACTTGTGGAGCCTCCGCATCCCATCCCGGCCTCGTCCCTCGCCACCTTCATTCAGTCCCTCGCACAAAGTCTCCCATCGACATCCACGGATACTCCCGTCCTTGACTCACCACTTGTGAACACCTTGTCCGATGTTATATTGGACATTATGTGGACGGTGGACACCGAGCTGGACGATCGCCACTCGGAAACTTCCAATGATGATGCGCTGAAAAAGGATAAGCAGGCCCTGGCGGACTTGCTTACGCTCCTGTTGGTAAGGGCTTCGCGATGGTGGATGTTTAACCCCGTCGTCACTGACGCGAATTGCTCTCACCAGTCTCATGGTATCTTACGACCGTCCGTTTGCCGCGAACGCCTCGAATTCAGTCTACTCTCAAAAGCCGACCTCATCAAAGAAGCCGCCATTCAGAGAAAGACACCAAGAGTCCGCACCGCCAACCTATTCAAACAACGCAAGTTCAACCTTTTACGAGAAACGAACGAAGGTTACTCGAAGCTCGTTGTCGAGATTTCATCTCTCATTGGCGCGTCACACTCAACGTCCACCGGTCGGCCTGTCGAATCTCGGTCATCTATCCAGAAGCGCGCTCAACGTGCATGGGAGAAAATCGTTGGCTTTATCGGCTATTTCGACCTCGACCCCAATCGTGTGCTTGACGTCCTCCTTGACGTTTTCGGCGCCAACATTGCCGCGCATCATTCGTTCTTTTTAGAATTGATACGGTGCTCTGGCTGGAGTCGTATGAGGAACTCGCCCGAATCATCTCAAGAGTCGGCTATGATACTGGACGGCGGGCCGCAGTATATTAGGATGCCGTTCAAGGAGGTGATTGAGGCGGCTGAAAAGGCGGCTGGAGGGTGCCCTCCTGAAACCGAGGCCAAGGGGAAGGATGCCCCGATCATCAGCGACATCCTTGGATTCAAATTTGCCTACTACCAGGTAAGGACTCGTCCTTGTCCTCGATGACCTCGGAAGAGCTAACACATGCCTATAGCATCCGGACACGAATGAAAAAACATCGGAACAACTGTACCTCCTCGCCGCGCTCCTCGTTCGCGAAGGCTTCATGAACCTGGCAGACATTTACGATCATGTGCGCTGAACCCGTCAACATTGTCTCGTACCGCAAACACTGGCACCTCTAACATTGCTACTCTCCTGTGGGCCCTTTCTCCCCCAAATTCCTTATCCAGTTAACCCCGCTCGACGCCGATATGCCCAAGACGGAGAAGAAGGAGATGTCTGCTGCAAATCAGAGGATGAAGGCGCCTGCCAAGTTCAATGCTCTCGCATCGGCGGCGGCGTTGACGCCTGCTGATAGGGCAGATGGCCAGCCACCGCAAATACTCGATTTGTCAAAGATGGACGTCAAGCGACCCGAGTTGAAGAAACCCGAACCCGCGAAACCCGAACTCAGCAAAGCGGATGCCTCGAAAAACGATGCCAAACGACCTCCAAATACCACACCTTCAGTTCCGGCAAAGGATCCACCCAACCAAAAGCTAGGTTTTCTCAAGGCACTTCTCTCATTGGGTGCACTCCGAGAGGCGTTTTGGATCTTGTCCAAGTTTCCGTATATGGCCCAAGCGTCACCCGATGTGGCAGACCTGTTGCTGAGGGTGATGGTCGTTTCGTTCCAACCTCTTTCGCAAAAGGATACCGCCGCGTCGGCATTGAGTAGGTATGCCGCAAGCAATGAAAGGGGACGACCGATGTTTTCCGCCCGATCCAAAGCACGAGAAGTCAATTCGGTGCTGGTAGTCCATGCACCAGAACCTCCTGACAGCAGCTCGCAACGGCATGTGTTCTTTTATCCTGATTGGACGGCTAGGATTCCCCGGTGCTCGCAGCTCGAGGACTTGGTCTATGTCTTGCAGCCCATGATGCAGATCTGCGGCCCGCAGATTTCACGTGATGCTGGGTTTGTCGATCGGCTTTGCAGGATGGCGAAGAAGCACTTGGTCGCGGTGAGGTGTTCTGTTTTGCGATGTTTGTGCTGTCACTGACCCTGAGTTTGTCAGATCTCGGTCAAGAAGGAAGAAGAACGAGCGATGAGCCAAGATGAGGACGAGCGAACTCGTGAAATCTGGGTCGATTTTGTGCGGTTCTACTTGTTGCCGTCACTCTCGATCACTCCTGTCAACCTCGTTGTCAACTCGGAGCTGTGGGAGATCCTCAAGACCGTGGAACTCGACAGGCGGTGGGCTATGTACGACGAATGGCGACGGTACTACGGCGGTGGTGTTCCATCTCGCAAGCTGCCGTTGCTTATGTACCAATCAGTGGAAACGGCACGTGAGACGAAGGACATCCTACGCCGGCTCAACAGCAATACGACTGGAAGGATGTTCTCCAAGCCCATATCGCGCATGACGCACTCAAACCCGATCATTGTGTTCTCCACCGCTCTCAAGCAAGCGCTCAGTTATCCGAATTTCGCGACGTATCTTGCGGATGCCTTGGAGTACCTCACGCCGCTTGGCTTCGATGTCCTGACGTATTTCGTGTTGGATATTCTGGCAGACCCGACGAGGGAGAAGATCAAGCCTGATGGGACGAGTTTAGAAGACTGGATTCATAGTAAGTTATCGTCATTTACACGCCAAGGATGTTTATTGACGTGCACGTCACTAGATCTTGCGTCGTTCACCGGACGGATGCTTCGGCGTCATCCGGAAATGGACCCAGAACTCATCCTGCAATATGTGATGCACCAGCTCCACGCCAACTCGTCGAAGGAAGTCCTACTCCTCCAAGAGATCATTAGCGAGATGACGTCGATCCAGCCGCTGGTGGAGCTCAACGAAACGCAAATTGCGGCGTACGCTGGAGGTCCTATTCTTTGGATCGAATGTTTACAGCAGGCGACGAGAGGTAGTCGGTCATTCGCCCTACGCCAAGGGAACCTCGATGGGACGAAGCGTTTGATCAAGTCATTGACGAGTGGTCAGCAGCTGGCTTTGCCACTTCTGATCACGCTTGCGCAGTATCGTTCGTTGTGTAGTTATCGTGTGAAGGATGGAGAATGGCACCCCAAGTATTTGAGCAGCGTGTTTGACGATGTGCGTGGATTGTTTTCTCTATGCTCTCGCTTGCCTTGTTGCTGATGATTTGTTTGCATCTGGGTAGAGTCATGTTGTATTTTTCCAATATGTGGAGTTGCTGTCCACTGCGCTCTCCGCCGAAGAGTACGCCAAGCTTATACCGTCCTTGTTTGTCCTTTGCTGTCAATATGGGCTGGAGCCGGCGATCGCATTCCATATACTGCGACCTGTCTGGGATAAGACTGCCCATGTACGCACATCCTCTTTCTGGTTTGGTGCTTGTTTACGACGCTCGAGTTTTTTTTCTCGTAGGATTGGAACTGGAGCGAGCATGCTCGAAAAAAGGAAGTCGAGATGAAGGAAAAGGCGAGGGCGTCGCGAGCCAAACTTGATTCGAGCAATCCTCCGAGTTCGGCGAACGCGACACCTGCACCAGAACAGGGTGCTGCTGTGACTCCTGCTCTTTACACGCCTAGTGAGGTAATGGATTGGATGACCTTCGTTCGGTGCTGGAAGCTGATTTCATATCGCTACGTCAGATTTGGACGCCAGTCTTGGTGCCCGTGATTGAGGATGCGAAAAAAGTATTGTCTGAGAAAGCGCTTGAGACGGTCGGGTATGTTGTGTTGTCTAGGTCTCAGAGGACGACGTTATTGCCAACACTGACCCGTACTTTTCAGGCCCCATTTCTTCGTCACGTTTTGGCAGATGACCTTAGGGGATATTTTCCACCCTATGAACACCTTCGAAACCAACCTTAGGTCTCTGGAAGTCTATGCCAGAGAGCGAGGCACGGAAGCTACCTATGCCGAGCGGACGATTCGCGAAGGCAATCGCAAACTCTCGGATGATACGAGGATTGCGCTCGTGGCGGAGCATCGTACTTCGTTCCAGGCCTTTGAGATGGGTCGAGGGCGGTTGCAGAGGGAGAAAGGGGAGTGGTTCAAACATGCTTTGAGTGAGTCCGGTCTTACCTTTAAAGGATGGTGTTGCTTATGATTGCACATTTAGAATCGAGTTCCTTCTCATCCGTACAGTTGGTTTCGGAGATTGTGCAACATTGTATCCACCCGCGGCTACTTCTGAGCCCGATGGACGCCGAGTATTCCGCACGGATGATCAAGATACTGCACAAGATTGGCACGCCTGGGTTCTCCACCGCGGTCTGTTACGATAAGGTTCTGGGTGACCAACTCAGTTCAATCATCTTTTCATGCTCGGACAAGGAGATTGTTAACTACGGTGAGTTGGGCTGCAAAGTTGCTGTTGGGAACGTCTTCCTGATGACTGACTCTGCTTCCTTGCTCAAGGCCGGTTCTTGCGGGTTGTGTTGGCCGATTTAGATGTCTGGCATTCTAGCGAGGCGCAGTACCGCAAGGACAACCGCAATGGTAGTATTTTGGTCCCCGGCTTCATCAAGAGAACCAACCTACTCGGTCGCCATCACAATGTCAGCGAGGACGACATTTTGTCGCATACGGAAGTTGCGTCGTTCGTTAACAAGCTGCACAAGAAGATTCTCAAGGTATGTTTTGTGATTAGCGTGGGCTTGCTTGGCGTGCTGACTGTTATCGTGACAGTCCGTGCTTGCGTGCTTCGCCTCAAATAACTATCGGCCAGTGAAGAATGCGTTCCTCGTGCTCTACGATATTCTCAAGTACTTCCCTCTGAAACGTGTCATTCCATTCGCCGGACCGCATTTGGAGCCTGCTGTCAAGGCATTCTTGAACGATGAGAGGAACGATATCAAGGTTCTTGCCATCGGGTGAGTTTAGCCCATCATCGTATATTGAGCTCGTTTTAACTGGTGGCGGGTAGTTATTATAACAAGTTCGAAAGTGTCCGAGCGGACTGGGCTCCCGATGCACCCAAGCCTTCCAAGGCGGATGCCGATGTCAAGATGGAGCCCGTTAACTCGGTGTCAACACCGGCCTCTGCGGCCCCTGCAGCCCCTGCCAATGGGCTCCCACCTCGTCCAACGATGTCAAATCGGGTAAGCCTTTGGAAAGTATGTCGTTCAGCTGCGATTTCTCAACGTTTGGGTATTCCAGCCGTCGGCCACGTCGCGCCAACCCGCTACGAATGGGACCCCTGGTCCTTCCATCCCCTTGCCTGCCAATCCCAGCCTCCCTCGTCATAGTCCCCTTCCGCCTACTCCTCCATCAGGGGCCTCCGGTCGGCAATCCGACACGTACGTCGATCCGTTATACATCCGTCGAGTGTTCGTCTCACATCTTTTAAGTACTCCCCGCTCTGAGGCAGTTAGACGTATGAACCGTCCTGAACCACATCCCGACTCCCCCAAACCTACACCTGTTTCCAATGCTGAAGCTGCTACCCAAAACAGCACCGAGACCGATACCCCCAAGGCAGAAGACACTCAGCCCACCAAAAAGGAAGAACCCTTCCATGTGTTGCCCAAGGCCCCTGTACCATTACCTTCGTCTCTCCCCACTGCACCTCGAGCACCTGCAGATTCTCACCTACCCAACAGACCTACCGATACTCGCTCTGACTCCACACGTAATCGGAGAGTCGATGACAGTCGCGCTACCCAGGAAATGCCCCCGCCAGCTGCGCCGAGTTCGAAGCAGGCCGCTCAAGAACTTCGATCGTCAGCAAGAAATGCATCTGCCAAGGACAAGGCAGAAGACAGGACTCCTCGCTCTCCGCGTCGTCAGAGTCCCGCAGCCTCTCGACCTGGTACGCGGAACCCCAGTGCAGACAGTCGAGCCAGCGATGGTCGGCCGCGCTCGGAACGCAGTGGTGGTGGCAAGGAGCGAGAGGAACGTTCGTCCCGCAAGACCGGAGAGCAGGAGGGCGACCGAGAACGACAGATCTCGGGCGAATCCACCAGCTCCCGGCGAGGGAGGGCAAGAGATGATGATCGAGAGCGTCGGTCCGAACGCGAACGCGACAGAGACCGTGAGCGTGATAGGGAGCGTGATCGTGACCGCGACCGCGATCGAGAAAAGGGTGGTCGCGATCGAGATAGGGATCGACATCGGCGTGACAAGGATTCCACTTCTAATCGAAAGGACCGTGATCGTGATCTTCCAGCTGGTCCGTCTTCGAGTCGTGCCGGAAGGAGGGATGACGACGGCCGCAACGATGGCGACCATGGTCGGACTCGTGAAGAGGCCTCGCACAAACGACGACGTGAGGATGATGTGAGTTACTTCCTTCAAGCTTCAGGATGGCTTGTTGATTATCTCCGTAGGACGCCGGGCCTTCCAAGCGGATGAGAGAGAACGGCCAAGAACCCAGCCACTTGATTTCCGATAGCGCCAAGGATGCTATATCCCGCGATATCCGCGACGACCGTCGGGATTCTGCCCGGGACCGTGAAGATGGTCGGGACCCTGCCCGGCGATTCTCCCCCAATGGCCGGGATCGATATCGTCCTGATGGCGAAGCTCCCCGAGAAGCCCCTCGCAGACAGCGAGACGCCAATGGCAGAGATGAACCCCGAGGTCGAGAACGCGCAAGGAGAGAAGGCATCGTTGCTGACAAGGACAGAGAACGTGACGTGGCACGAGAGTCTGAGCGCGACAAAGACAGCCGGGAGTCAGAGCGGCGGGATGACAGTCGGAAAGACGACCGTTCACGCCGTGAATCTGGAAGGGATGCCGAGAGGGACAAAGATAGAGATCGTAATGAACCTTTTGGTCGGCGAGACCGGAAAGATCGCGACGCTCCTGAACGTCAAGGTGATAAGCGGGATCCCGCTGACGACGCGAAGGTCAGTGTAACTCCATTGCTGACTATGGCTGCAGCTAAGACCCTTTCAGACCCAGAATCCGCCGCCTGCCCTGACGTCGGGGCCGCCTTCCGGTCCACGCGCAATGACTAACCCGAAAGTAGTTCTTCCCAACGAAGGTCCAGCCAACCGTGGCATGCGCAGTGATTTCATGAACGGCGCACCTGGCCCTCGGACTTCCCGGGGTGGTGGGGCGTCCTCTCTACTCAATAGGATCGCTCTGACTGGTCAGAGTGGGCCCAGCACACGTTCGTCACGTTCTGGCCCAGGTGGTGGTGCAAATCTCCCGCCTTCCGCACCCGGTAACGTAGACACATCCACTCCTCGAGGCGAACAAGACCCTGCATCTCCATCCGTACCCACCAAACGCGACTCTCCTTCGGATACGGTAAGCATTCAGTGGTTTGAAGGATGTACTTATTCTAATGATTAATCGTTGTTGACACGCTTAGGCTTCCCACGCGGCTCCGAAACGAGTCAGGATTAATCGTAATTTCGCGGGAGGCAGATAGTTTGTCCATTTCTTCTAACTGGCTACCATCCCTGTTTTGCGGTATGTAATTCGGCATAACCATTATCTCAAGGACATATACCACTCTATCCTTATCGCGCGCATTCGCTAGTCGTCCTAAAGATGATGCTTTCTATATATGTGAGAGGGGAAGCAACGAAAGTACTGATAGGAACAGCTATACTGAGTAAAGACTGGCAACACCACCCAATAAATTACAGGATGAGCAAGGTTGTATAATGCAATAAACTTAAGGCCACAAAAGGTTCAACATCCAAAGACTAAATACAATACCAGCACCTTTCGCACCCAGGGTGACCGAGGGGTTCTTCGTGGCAACAACCCAGGATTCAAGCAATCGGTTGGTGGGTGCAGCTGCTGCGAGTGATTCAGTGGCAGCGGCGGCCTCCTTCGTACCTTCGGCAGCCTTCGCTTCGCCATTTTGGGCCATGAGAGGGATCGCTTCTTCAGGACGTCCATTGGCTGCACCTGTGGGGGCAGTAGCCGGGGGTGGAAGGACACGTTTCTTAGGAGCACCGCAGATCCAGTTTGTCAAACTTCCCGTCGCCTCCGAGACTTGATGGGAGACGTAGACGAATACAGCTGTGGCCAATGCCATGTTGATGGTCCTCCAGGTGAAACCGGCGGGAAGGACGACAAGAAGGCCCTTGGTGTCCGCGGCCATCCAGAAGTGGTACTGCATGATGAAGGTCTCGAGGGAGCAACGGCCGATGAAACCGAACATGGTCGACGAGGCAGAACGAAGGGCAGGTGTGGCATTGCGGAGGACGACGAATGCGAGGACGGGTGCCCACGAGACGTAGGGGTGCCAAGCGTTGTATGCGAACTTGCTGGGTTGGCTAAGCTCGAACCAGAAGAACCAAACGAGGGTGAGGATGGAGACGACGAGCGAGGTCTTGTAGATGGGTTGCCACTTGGGGTGATGGGTGACGTTATGTTGTTGAACTTTGATGGTGGCAAAAGCAGAGAACATTCCGACGTAGACGATCCACATGTCCAACGTAACGCGGAACATCCATTCCTTTGCCTGCCATGGAATAGCGAAGAACCCGCCAAGGAAGGCGAAAAGACCATCGATGAGCCATTCAGACTTGAAGACGTAGGTGACGGCGGCGCAGGATGAGAGGAGCTTGATGAGAAGGAAAGGGGTGTTCTCGTTGTACTTGTACCCAATGCCCATGGTGAGGTAGACAATCGTCCACCAGAAAGAAACAAGGGGTGCGAAGTAGTAGAAGACGTAGTCAGTGTCCATGACGTATGCCAAAGCGACGGTGAGAAGGTTGAGCCGGACGAGGACTTGGGCAATACGGAGTAGGCCATAATCGGCCTTCTTGTAGTAGAAGTGGAAATGGCCATAGCCGGTCATCCACAAGTATGCAGCGACAAGAACTCGAATGGGATTGTAGATTCCAGCGACCTTGGAAGCTCCGAGATAGTGGTAGATCAGAATAGCAACTGAAGAAGGGTGTGTCAGTTTGGGTAGCTATGACGTGGCCGCCTTGCGTACTTTGCATCCAACCCTTCCATTCATCCGTTTGTTCACGGTTGAGGAAGCCAAGGTCCTTATCCTTCTTCTTAATTGTAGCAAGACCGACGGCCAAGCTGGCCAGGCAAAGTCCAGAGAACCACCACGGGTCAAATTGCTTTTGCTCCTTCATGAAGACGCTGGTACGGTCGGCCAAGAAACTCAAACCAACAACGCCTCCAAAGATGGTCAAAGGCATAATGTACTCCGAGGATGGGAAGAAGGGTGTCGCTGCAGGATATGACGCGACTAATCAACCTGTTAGTATCAGGGTTCTGCACTGGCAACATCACGCTTACCAATCGAAGGAGCTACGAAGCGGCAGAAGGGACCATAGAAAATAACCACGAAAATGACGAAGAACTGTATCCATGATGTCCGAGGATAGCTGTTGCAGCAGGTCTTGTTCATAGGGAAGTGTTTGGACAAAGCGGAGTTGCACTTGAAGTTCAGGAGGATATTGGCTTGTTTGGCTAGTAACTTGTCGGAGAAGAGGATGCCATCATTAGTTTCAGACTCCGAGAGCATCTTGTTGAACACGGAGGGAATGGCGATGGGGTATGTCGGTGGTGGGGTATGTCCGAGTGGGGAGGCAGCCGGAGACGTGGCCAGGAGCCGGTTTTGGAGGACATTGTTCATGGTATCGACATCAGCAGTGTTGATGAGGCTTCTCAATTCTGTGGAGAGCTTGGATGCGATAGGTTGTTCAACCGGAAGAACGACGAAGTTGTCTGCCAAACCAGGCATGGTCTTTTGAACAGAATCGAGTGTTGTAGTCATAACGGCCTCCCATGCAGAAAGTCCACCGGATTCGCTAGCGCTGTGTAGATACCAAAGGCCGGAACCAATAACGAACAATGCAGGTCGGTCACCCTTCGTGTCGCCGGTGCGGAGCATGTTGGTGACAGCGGATGTATTGAGGAAAGGATCCCAAAGGAATTCGAAGCTGGTTTTTCCTGTCGTTGAGCGCAAGACAACGTCATTGGCTTTGTCGACACCAGCAGAGGGACCAGAAGGCAGGGAAGGATCGGCGAGGTGAGCGACGGCGTAGAAGAGCTGGCGGGTCACTGCGTCGCCAGCAAATATCACTCGCTTGTCAGCCATGCAAGTTGTGACATCCTTGGGGCCATAGTTGTAAGCCATGCATCCTACAGAGGGCAATTGTCATAAGTAGCGCCACGTCGCACGAACTCCACAGAAAAACCTTACCCTCCGGTTGCCAGTTCTTGGAGTTGTTATCGAGCCACTCTCCTTCGTTCATAAGTGCCGAGCATTTTTGAGGATCTTGGGCCTCTGACATGAGATAACGTGAGTGATCGCAAAAAGTAGAAGTGCGTTTCATCTTACCAACGATAAAATGCCTGAAGGCACCAGCAAAGAGAGCGAAAGCGATTGCACCAACTGCGGCATAGTGCGGCCAGGTAGGAGCGGCCTGAGTCTTGGCCATTGTGAGGGGAAGGATGTGGTGTAGAAATGACGGATGCTCGCTGGCAAGGGGCGGAAATATGCTGGCTGTCACGTGATGCGAACCCGACGTCGAGATAGTGAGACAAACAATGCACAAACACGAAGTTCAACATCCATCCAATCCATCCCACCGCTTCCCCTCCGAAATGCCTCCTCGTCGCAAAGAAGTAAAAACATTAGCTAAATTAGGCTCGGGCCCAGTTACAAGACGTCGCGCTCGGCAAGAAGATGTCCCGCATCCTTCACCGTCCCCCGATGAGAAGGCACATTCAACCACACGTCCTACACGAGCCCGACAACCTCGTCGAAGACTCCGAAAACCGCTTCACAAAATTGAAGAAACTCCCGTAAATCAAGTAGCTGACGATAAAGAAGCCTCTCTCCCGATGGAGTCCACATCCGGCGAGAAACCACAGCCTTCAACTGCAGTCGAACCACACCATCCAAGCGAAACCTTACCATCGGAACCGGATGTTTCTGTGCCATATACTTCTCCAATTCGGGTTTCGAACGTTGACACGGCTGCCTTTGCTGTATCTACCAGCCCGAACCAAGGGTTCCTGCCAAACGAACCGGAACCGATGCACGCTGAAGGGCTTCAGCTCGACTCCGAAGTCGCATATCGTCCGGATCCACTTGATCCATTTGGATTCCTTGATGCCGAACGAAAACTCAAGTACCGGAGAGAGGCATTGGGTCCACTCAACCAAAACACCAATCGACCCCCTACGGGCCGGGAGAAGCCTTCTAATATGACTGAAAAGGAAATAATAGAGTGGTCGGACGAAGATGGAGAGGACGAGGGCCGTCCCTTGGCGTTTGCAACCCCTGAGCAAGGAGGTCGGCGCACGATGGTCAACGAGCCCCTGAGTAGTGCGAAGCTTGTCACGGCGAAGCCATCTCGTACGACCCGTTCAAAAGAGAAGAAGGCAGAACCACTCGAATCTAGGCTTACTACGGCTGAGCTGGAGCAGCTGTTACCGAAGAGGAAGTCGGGGTCCAAACGCACCCTTCCCAAACGAAGTTCCAAAGGGAAAAAGAACGTTACCGACGAAAACGACTATCCACAGACCAAGAGACCAAGAGTGGGGCGGGCACGGCCTGTCAAAGCTGAAGGCTCGGAAGGCGAGAGCATAGATATTGACGATGGGGGCCTGCAGGTATGACAACACGACTTTACGAGAGAGATATTCCCGGCTGATGGTAGTGCTCTTAGGCTAGAAGAGAGCGGTTGAAACTATATGAGGATCTCAAGGATTATAAACTTGAGACCGAGACTGTCCTTTGGGTGTGACGTTTGGTTGTGATCGTTTTCCATGTCATGCTTATCGATTTGTACGCTGTATATATACGCCCTCTTTATAAGCCTCCGATGGGATTATTTATCTACCATCTGTTCTCGTAATTCTCTAGCTTTGGACTTACCATTGGTTCCCCACCAGAACGACTGAGGAGAAACGAGAGCTCTCAGCTTGTATTCCAATTATATAAGTTTGAGTTACAAATACGAGCAAAGGTAGAACGAAGAGCAAAGGGAGTAACACCTAACAAATGGACGACCTGGGACAACGATACTTGGTTGGCTTTGAGTCCTAAAGTTGGCGAGAATGCTTATAGGCCTTGGTTGACCCGGGGGAACGAAATTTGACGATAATCTCAGCATCTACCTCTCTGTCCGCGTAGAAGTGGGCCTCGAAGGCACTTGAGGGGGGTCCTAAGGGTGCCGGGACCACCATGCCCAACTGCACATCTTTGGAGCTTCCCCTATGCTTTCCTGCGGAGTATGCCCTTGAAGTATTCGAAGGGCTGCGAGCCAAAGAGCGGCTGGATGGGATAAGAGCACCGGCCGTGGCCGTGTCTGAGGTTCTTGGCCTGGAGGACTCGCCTGTGCTGTCCACAACGCTCTCGGCAACTAAGGAGGGTTTGGAGCGCGTGCGACTGGATTTGACGAGAGGTCGGCTCTGTTGGCTGTTGCTTGAGATAGAGGTACCGGCTTTGGAGGACCTACGTTGCTCTGGCCCCGCACCCGATCTCGAAGGTTTGCTGCGGGCCTATTCAACGATACTACCGGATGCGGTTTGACCCTCGTTAAGGGAAGGCGGCGCTTGCAAGTGGCGACTAGACTTGTAAGAGGGATGAACTGAGTTGGGAAAGGCTTCTTCTATGTAGCTAAGGGCGTAACATGCTCGAGGTTTCGTTCATTCCAGGGGTAGGTTTTCCAAGATGTGCCGCTACGAGCTTCCAGTTCCTCGTCAATGACGGACAGTGTATCGATAACAGGGTGCAGGTCCGATGTGACTCTGGGAACAGAGGAGATCGAAGAACGCGTTCCACGGGAGCGGGGAGCTGATGACGGTGCGCCACGCGAAATAATCTGTGGTCGCGGGACATTAATAACAATGGATGGAGCGCCGGATTCTGGAGAGCGATGGGAACGAGGGCTATAGATAGATGGCGCAGAGATGGAAACACGATCATCGGTCCATATGAGGTTGGAGTTGCGTGGATCCATCCTGATATAGGTATATAGGAGCAGAGGAAGACACCAGTCGACAAGCTGTGGTAGTAAGGCTAAATAGAAGCCGGAAGCCCGACGACTATATAGATTTGCTGATAGGCCACCCAGTATAGGTTGAAAACGGCTTTATGCATGCGATCCAGTTAACTAAGCCTCGGGGGAGGTGAAATTTGAGAG
>WSTW01000184.1:0-32900 GCA_019632305.1 Tulasnella sp. 403 | reverse complement strand
TCCATAATTAGAAACCTATCCTCCATCCCAAAGCTGGTCGATGATGACAACGGGAAAGCGTTTTGCCATACATACAGCTCCAGGTTGAAGGATGGAAGACACCTGAAGTTGACGCCGACGAATAACGAGGTCAAAATGAAACCAGGACATGATACCGAGAGCTCAATGGCATCGCAGGGATACTGGCTCACGACGCCACGATCTTCGAAACGACACTCCATACGGAAGTGTCAATCTCCGAGGGGCATCCAAAAAGGCAATGCATAGACTTCGTTATTCCACTGGGGGTTCGTAATCCTTTACTAAACGAAGGAAGCTACCTGAATCGAGAGAAGGCATGGCGCGAACAAGAAGAAGCAGCGATCAAAGAGACGAAAAGGACGTTACCAAGTAGGTATTCCATCAGCGTCTACTGCATCAAATGGTGCCTGCGGGATATCTTCAATGGGGTTGCCTCCGTAAAACGCAATTCCCATCTCCTCGCATACTTCCTTGACTACACCGGCTCTTTCCATGGTCACCGTCAACGACCGGAGTCTTCCAAGAGCAGGCACGCTCAGCTTGCTCTTGATCCATTCCTTTCGTATCCGGCTGGCTTCGGGGCTGATCGCATCCATCGGGAAGCTCCAAATAAATTGGCGCACTTTCACTTCTGCCAGTTCGTGCGCATCGAAGGAGCCGAGAAACGACACGTCCTCGGTCGCGTCGATACGCAGTACGCGCAAGTGCGGGAATTCCAACCTCCGGAACCGCGGCGGACGAGAAGGGGAGGATTCAAAGATATGACCGAATGATACCACCGCGCCCCTGGGCAGTTCATTGTTAAGACGACGTAACGTCAGATGAGTAAGTGTCGATTGGTACTCCGTGACGAGATATCCGATTGCGAATGCCGTGTTCGCGTGTGCCAGCTCCGCCACACCGAGATCCAGTACTTTGAGGTCCGTACATTCCGTGATAGCGGATTTCAAAGGCCAATGATGAACGCCATCAGAGTAATCATGAAGCTGAAATTCTTCTAGGTCCGCCGGGGGACAGAACGCTGTCTCGGGGAGTTGGGAGATTTGAGGGAAACGCGAGGAGAGGTGGATAAAGACGGACTTGAGTCTCGCCCAGCATTTCAGACTAGGACCATACTCCTCGAGGGGTGAAGGGTCTTCTAGGTGCAGTTGGCGTAGGTTTGTAGAAACCCGGAGGCCTTCCAAGATCGACTCGATCCGCAAGTCTGGCGGTGCGAATAGGGAGCGGTAATTATTCCGGTAGGCGGATGCGAAACTGGAGGTGAAGCTAATCGTAGCAGTCCGGATGCTAGGACACAGCCTTAATATGGAAGCGCACGAGGTTTGCCATCGTCGCCAGTGTGCGGCTTGCATCGTTATCGACGGCATGTACCGGTTTCTCTCCACTTCTATCCGTTGGCACTGTGATTGCGCGCTTTGGAGCTTTTCTGCATCGTCCTCATACCCAGGAACGATCATATGAGGTAGCTGCTTCTTCAAACCACCCTCCGTCTCGCGGAAACGAGGGAATGACATGCTGATGCGCAGAACCGCGAGGCCGAGGTGTCGATGACTGGTGATAGTATCCAATATCCCTATAGAAGTGGAATTCAGCATTTAGAAATCCCAACCCGACAGTGACGTGCCTTTCACGCTTTCGGCGGTTTCGGCCTGTAAATCTTCAAAAAAGACTTCCAACGCGATAGAATACCAGTACTTTGACACCCAGAGTCGTTTGAATATGTTAAAGCGCGCATTCAGATCGGATAAGACGGGGGTGATGAGTTTACCCTCGGCCCTTGCTTGCCGTAGGGCGATCTGTCGCGAGTCGTCGAGATCGTCGAAAAGATGGGCAAAGATGATTCTCCATATTTCGAAAGGAGCTATGGGACCGCTCAATACTGCATTGCTTTTGAGGGCTGTTGAACGGTCGAACGAGCGTCGTCCTTCAGCACGGGGTGTCATGGTACATTTGATGCACCACATTCGGACTTTCACACGAACATCACCGCAGCTAGCTAGATCCCACCAGAGAAATAGTAATAACACTGCTCAATCCTGTGGTGGACACTACTGCGGTATTGTTTCTGGCAACCAGCGTCGCGCAAGGCATGAGTTAACATTCACAACATTTTATTCGTAATTTCATTCTACCAACGCTCCCTAAGAGATCAATGTACGTAAGAGTAAGCAACAAGCCAGTACAACGCGTCATCGGGAGTCAAGATACGAAGGGGGTGCGGCAGGCACGGCGCCTGGCGCACCAAGGTACGGAGGAGGTCCACTCCCTACAGCAGATGGCGGGACGGGTTCGCCAGGATGCATTGCCGGAGGGGGTCCATTCGCAAAGCGGTCATCGATGCTTGGAGGTGGGTCCAACGGATCGTCCACAGCTGGTGGAGGAGGCGGAGCGGGTTCGGTACCCGACTCATTTGGCCGTTCGCCACCAAAGGCAGTCGCGTTCTCCGTAGGGTTGATAAATTGAGCGAGCACCGTAACATCCGGATCGTTGACTGACGAAGCCATGGCTGGGGGAGGACTCGAAGAACGTTGGATTAAGAGGGAGTGGGATAACCCGTCGTATTGATCCTCGGGTTTGAATCCGTACAGCTCTCCTTCACCCGGGAAGCGTAATTCCGAAGTGACGGAATCTTGCCAATGCGGATATTGAGACGTGGCGGCCTCGGCGGCATATGATCGACTCCCAGAAGCAGCGGCTTGACTCTCAAAGAAGGATGGGAGTCCGCCTGCGTTGGACGGCTCAGCAGAGAACGGCGGAGGATCCAGCAATGATGCGGACGCCATGTTCGTGGCCATGGTGTTCGTCTCATCGAAGGCAGGTGGAGCGTTTTCAGCGGTGTCATCTGTCGTACGGACTGTCCTAGCAGGGGGCTTGTCGTGCTTCTTCATGTATGAGGATTCAAGATCATCTGCATCATGTTGAGGTGCAAGTGCGGGTATCATCGTGACAGGTATCGTCCCTTCGACAGAAGTGGAGGAGTGCGTGGTTGGCGAGACAAAGTTGACATGAACCCGGATGTAGAAAGAAACCTGGTGAAGCAACGTCGATTGTGTGATGGATCCCGCCGCAGTATCGACTTCCGGTGCTAGGGCTTCATTTTCATCATCCAAATGCGACTGCGCAGTGCTATGCAGGATCAGGCGGAGTTGCACGGAACGGTTTGAATGGAACCGGCAAGAAGCTCCGGACCAGGTCACTGTGGTTTCGTGAATCGTTCCATCTGCGCTGGAAGTTCCTTTGGGCGGTGCAGGGAAGCTCAGGGGTGGTGGTGGCATCGTCGACGTCTTTTCCGGAGGGTATCCACTTGTATTCTGGGTGGGTTCATCGTACAACCGGGCCTCTTGAGTGACCCGCACGCCTTCCCCTCCAGAAGTCGAAGCTTCTGGGGCTTTCGCGTCAACCGGACCAATTTTCACGACGCGGACGAGCTCGGCAATGATGTTCCTCAGTTGAAGGCCACCTCTGACAACGGTCTGCTCCGGCGTCGGAATGGTGAGGTAAACTGGGATCATTTCACCAGATCGGAATACTGCCCTCGGAACCTGAATCTTGACAGGTGTAGGCTGATCAAGCGTAAGGCAGCGGGGGGCCGCCGTAAGATACGGGGCATTGGGAGTAGAAAAACGACGAATTTGGATTGGAACGGTCTTCGAAAAGGGCGATTTGGATGGGTCGGCGGGGTGGAGCGTGGCGATGAGTGTGTGAGAGATTGAGGACGTTGGAGTAGTTATGGATTGAGGAATGTCCGGCGTGAGGAGAATGGAGAAGGGGAGTGCGGATGGAAGCGTGGCCATCGTCGCCGATGATGCCAAAGCATCTTTCTTGTTGTACAAGACCACCTCGGACGACACGAGCTCGACGGACTCTGACGCGGCGGTCTCTACAGTCCTTAAGGCAATACTCCTAACGACAGTGAAGGCACCGTCAGTGGGGGAAAATGGAACAATACAATGCATGAACTCACACAGAATCCCAATCGTCGACATCGAAGCCCTTCAGCTGTACTTCTCCTTCAACAGTGGCACGCTCGCCGTCGGCACCCAGATTGCCGGATTGGAACTGGGTGGCATTCGAAACAGGAGCTATGACAAGCTGAGGAGCCTGGGCCGATGAGCCAACTCTCTGATCCTCCGTGGAGTAATTGGGGGGTAGCTCTGTCGCCATATAACCTTTGTCGAGTACGTCGCTGCGGGGTTGGTAGGATCGAATGTAGTAAGAAAGTCAAATCTTGAAGGAAATGAAGCTTTTTATTAGAAGCAAGTGGGTGTGAGTAATTCTGAGTGGTTTAGGCTTTGTGATGCCGGTCGCGGGGCAATGCATTTGACTCTGCCCGACGTTCTCTGGTCGAAGTCGCAACCTGACGTCAGCAAACGTTCACACGCCCCAGCACGTTGCGCTCGCGTTTTGCCACTCTCCAGCAGCTCTGAGTCTTGATCGAGTGTCTCTGGTCTGTACGTTCGATTCTGGAGGGATAACCCCTGCCACTTATTTGGTTTTAGTGAAGGTCACCATGTTTACGAGGTCTATCGGGCGACTTTCTCCGACTGCAAAAACTGCCTTCCTTCGCGCTGCTTCCTTACAGCGACACCGGTTCTATGCCACGAATACCGATGCTTTGAGCTCACTTAACAAACTAGAGGCTAAAGATATCGACCATTTTGCGTCTATCTTGCCCAAAAATGCGATCCTATCTTCTGTCCCGCCCTTCGAGAGCACCGCCGATGACTTGCAGCCATTCAACACCGATTGGATGAACAAATATCACGGAAAGTCAAAATGCGTCCTGAAGCCGCGCACGACACAAGAGGTCAGCGCCATCCTCAAGTGGTGTTGGGAGCGCCGAATCGCTGTCGTTCCTCAAGGCGGCAATACGGGTCTAGTCGGTACGCCCATGCCGCGCTACCTTACTCGTTTCAAAGCTCAACTGACTTGAATTTGATTGTAGGCGGCGGAGTCCCTCTCGACGACGAGGTCGTCCTGAACCTGTCTAACTTGAACAACGTGAGATCTTTCGACCCCGTTTCCGGTATGTATCATACACTCTATACTTTGCGACCCTATTAACAGCTTGTTGGACAGGTGTACTTGTTTGCGACGCCGGGTGTATCCTGGAGAGCCTTACGGAATACTTGGCTCCTCACAAGCACATCATGCCTCTCGACCTCGGGGCGAAAGGAAGGTGAGGATGCATTCAATACTAACGACAGACAGACTTTAACGTGGGCTGTTGCGGACCCTGTAGCTGTCAAATCGGTGGAAACGTGTCAACGAACGCGGGTGGCTTACGGCTTCTGCGGTATGGATCTCTCCATGGCTCCGTTTTGGGACTTGAGGTCGTATTGCCAAACGGGAACGTTATGGATCAGCTAACCACCTTAAGGAAGGACAACACTGGTATATTCGTTTGTGTATTCTCTTGTGCTTACGTTAATGACCGCCTCGTTGTTCCACCTCAAACAAGGTTACGATCTCAAGCAGTTGTTCATCGGTGCCGAGGGCACACTGGGAGTGATTACAGGAGTCTCTGTTCTGACGCCTGCAGCACCTTCTGTGAGCCAATGTACCCTTGATATGTAGTTGCCTTACTGAGACTACGAGCCCGCAGGCCCAGCAAGCGATCCTATTATCGCTGCCATCTTTCGAAACTTTGCCGGATGTGTTTAAGGCAGCCAAACGTCATCTATCCGAAATCATTTCCGCTTTCGAATACTTTGATCGTCAGTCCTACGATCTCGTGTGCAGGTGAGCGCGTTGGCTCTCGACGACCCTATCCGCCCGCCTCCAACGACGTTTACGTGTTCCTCAGCCTCACAGGGAGGAAAGCGCTGGACGAGTCCGAGGTCGGGGACAGCCAGGCGTTCGTACTCATAGAAACTAGCGGCGGGAAAGCCGCTCATGACGAAGAGGTCGGTTAGCGCAGAGTTTCTTCGACACAGGCCCTTGGGAGACTGATTCATGAATGATACCCAGAAAGTCAACGGTCTACTTGAGCATCTATACTCTTCGGATAAGCCGCTCATTACGTCTGGGACCTTGTCCCAAAACTCCGCTCAATTTGTGTCTCTTTGGGCATTCCGGGAGCTGATCCCAGAGGCAGCAGGCAAACATGGGAAGGTGTACAAGTATGACGTCAGTGTTCCTGTGAGCCAGTTTGTGGAAATTACAAACCGAGTACGGGAAAGGGTGGGGGACAAGGTGAAAGAAGTCGTTGGGTACGGGCACGTTGGGGACGGTGAGTCTGGATTCCTACAGTGAACATCTCATGGTTAACAAGTATGGTTCGGCGACCTGTCAATAGGGAATATCCATATCAATGTGATAGCCGACGCGTACACGCGAGAGATAGAAGAGTTGCTAGAACCCTTCATTTATGAAGTTGTCTGTGCGTAAATATTTTCTAATCTTGTTGACACGACGATCCCGAGGACGCATCGAACTGATTTGGGGGTTTCATTATAGCGAGCCACCGAGGATCAATCTCCGCCGAGCATGGGATTGGACGAATGAAGCCCAATCACCTACACTATTCGAAAGATACGGTGAGCATTGAGTTGATGAAGCAAATCAAGCGCGCTTTCGACGAACGCGGAATTATGAACCCGGGCAAAGTGGTCCCGATGTAGTGACCAGCAGGTTGGTCTTGGCTAAAGGCTCGGGATGTGCGCAGCACTGGCACCCCCGTTCACGCCGTTTACATAGGTGGGCGTCCGGATCTCTTTTAGGTCGAACTGTGTCGATGACAGTCGAGCTATACCCTCCTGTGGCTTGATGCTGGTGTGAGGAGCACGACGCTCCTGGTTGAGTCCAGCTTGCCATGTTTGTCTAGCCTCGATGGTCGGTCAGTTACGGTAATCCGTCGAGTCGCTCGGCAAGACATCCTGGTCGGTATCAAGCCTCCAATGCCCAGTTGTACGTCCACGGGGGCTGACTGGCGCTGGACTGAATTTGAAAAGTGAGCGCACAGAGTGATCGCTATCGGCGAGTCGCCACCACTTTAGCGCAAGCTAACTCTACGTCGGAGGATCGAGACTCGGAGAAGGGTCTAGTGGTAGCCTCCAAAGTATTGGGGTGCGAGAGCTCCCTTTGGGCTAAACTGGGCTGTGACAGGAAGCTCAACAAGGACGATCCAGTGCTGAGGGAGGACAACAACGCCTGGCGGCCTGAGACGACGACAAATACCGTCATAGGGTGAGGAACAACCAGTGTGTGGTTGTATTCCCAGGACTTGGGATGGAGCGTGGCCAGCCGTTCCTTTGTTCGACGAAAGGGGCAGCGGACCGGCTCGCCCGTTGCCGGGGGAACGACGAGTCCCTGGTTCTCTGGTGATCGACCAAGTGGCCGCTGTTCGTCCACCAGAGTGTTTGGAGGGGGAGAGGATTGTCGTCGTTGTTCCAGTCCGTCTCTTCTCCGCCGCCGTCCATCGCGAAGCAGGGCTCACAACCGTTATTAATTTTATTTCTGCTCGAGGAGCCTTTAATCAAGCGAGCCGTGCCTGGCGCAACCCTCCCGATTTGCAGGCGCCCACAGTGCAACACACCGCAACATCGGACATCACATTCTACTCTTGTCCATGCATCTCAGATGTGTCCCCTAACTCCCCGCGGTCGCCACATAAAAGTCCCCCGTCCGCTGCCTTCCCCCTAGTTGTACATTTCCCCCCACCGCTACTCACAGATGCCAGCTACTCGCTCCTCTCGCTATGGCTCCACTCGCAACGTTGATCGCCCTCACGATCAGCACACGTTCCCCCTCTGCGATGCAACCCAGCCCCTGTTCCACGGATTCGTCTACACGTTGCTCGACGCCTTCATTCTCGTTCAGGTGCGTTCCTCGCTCCCGCCTTCCTCGAAATTTTCCTCATCACCCGCCCCAAGGCCGCCGTCGAGGGCTTGGTAGGCCGCGTCATCGAAAAGCCTGCAGAGGCAGAGAAACAGGACTACGCGAAGAACGGGACCGTTGTGATCTTTGAAGAAGAAGAGTCTGGCATTCAGAGATGGTCGGACTCGATCGTACGCACCCGTTCCCAGCTCCACTCCCTCGCCTGACTCCCCTCCCTCTAGGCCTGGTCAGCGACCAGCTTGTACGGGGAATACATCATCTATCGTGAATTAACCAATGTCAAGCCAACTGCCGCACCAAAGGATTACCGTATTAGCCAAAAGCGGCTTCGAAGCATCCAGGGGTCGCTGCCTGATGGGAAAGGATGCCGGGGTTCTGGCTGGGTCCTTCCGGATGGCCTCATAAAACGAGTAAACCGCGCCTTTCTCTCTATAGTGTCCTCATGGCACTCATCACCTTGCACTTGTCGCAGACGGTTTCAATTCCTTACGGCCCGAAAAAGGTTTTCCGTATCATCTCGTACTGCAAGTCCCGCCCTTTGTGCTTGTCGCACCGTGCCTCACTGACCTTGTGGCTCCTCCAGACTATCTCCAGGATATCCTTTCAGGAAGATTCGTCACGCCTTCCACATCTCCACACCTCTCTCACCTCAAAGACCACATCCCTGAATCCCTTCTTGACCGTGGACTCTACAAGAGGACAACCCTCGACATCGGCAAGCTACCAAGTGGTCGCCTCGTTTATGTTAACGAGCGCCTGGGAAAACCAAAATCTGGCTCCGAGTCGTCGTTGGACAACGTGTCGGAGGAGCAGGCATACGCAACGCTTTTACCAACACTATCAAGAATACTCAGACGCACTCCCTTTATTCCGTCTTCCCCAGACAATGCCGTCCGTTCGGCTTGCGCCGTCACTCATGAGGCCGTCGTCAACGATGACCTTGCGGCATACCCCATGCAGGAGACTTATTACGACCATGACGCCGAGCGTGTCGTGCAAGGGAGGGATAACACTTTACGCTGTTCTGCCTCACACGTCCCCCAGGATGATTTTCGTCCTGAACCGGCGAGGCGCGTCGCCTTTCCACCGCCGCTCGTTCGACAGGACTCTTCCACGTCGATCTCGCAGTCATTATCCCGGCCGACGACCTCTTCGCGTTCCTCTCATCGCTGCCCTTCAACCTTCTCGTCTCCTGTATTCTCCTCGGCGAGCACCTCTACTCTCTCCGACGTCGCAGCAGATTTTCCTCATCCTACAGACGACCAACCATCCTTTGCGTATTCACACCCTACAGACTGGCACGAACACCGTCCGGAATTCCAGTGGGATGGTTGGATACCGGGGCAGCCTACGAACCTTCAGTCAACGGTTTCTGCGGACCTTCATTATCCCCAGTTCCCCGACTTTCCTCTGAACCACCATAATCAGCCCACCGGTGCCCTCCAGCCCTGGTCGGCTGCCCCACCATTGGCAGGTCTCGCATCGGCAGCCCCTCAAAATTACTGCAATGTCGACGCCAGGCAGCCCCAAACGAATGCTGCGTGCTCGGGATACGATACTGCTGCCTCCTGGCCCTCTTCTGGGAATTCCAACGAAGCTACAGCATACCCCGATGGACAGCTCTTTGTGTCGCCAGAAGATTATTCTTATGAGCCTTCGTATTACCCTTGATGTACTCGTTTTCTGTCTCCAGCTCGTGTTTCGTTCTGATTCCCTGCCGTACTACACACGCTTATCACTATGTATTCGTCAAGCGTCAGCTGTACCTGTACCACCTGACCCCCCAATCTTGTAGCAGGACAAGGCCCTCCCCTGTGCTTGTAATTTATTGTGCACTTAACCAAATCCGTCTATTTCCAAATCAGTGTCTACGTGATCGCCATTGTGTAACTTGTGTTCAGCGTCGGCCGTGCGGATGAGCCCCTGTCTCTTATGCGATACGCATGCGCGTTGCTAAACGGCAAAAAAGCGATGTGTTCGGCGTCTAGAAGCCCGGATAGATATTGATGAAACGTGAATAAGAAAGTAGAAAAGCGATGAAGGTGGAAACCATGCAAAGTGACAACAAAATGACCGACGAATTGGGGAAACAATGGCAGGGGGAAGGCGTCTCAGAGGGATGGGGTTATGGTTCGGGATGAACGCCGGCTGGTGCCTGCACGGGGCGTCGTGGGGCATAAGCATTCTGATTCGGCCGGCGGTTCCTTCTCCCGTAAAATCAAACCAAGCTCAATGTCTTCTGACTCGGCGATCGTGGTGAAGTCCAGTGTTAAGTGAGTCGTTAGCGCTCTTGCGTGACCCGGGTGAGAGGGGAGTGTTGTCGACGCAACGGAATCTTCCGCAATCGACTCTGGGACGGCCAGAGCCCAATTCGATAAGGTTTGTGGACCGGGGCGCTTTCGAGATTCGAGATTGAGTTGGCTATGACGAAGGAGTGTTGGTGACCCAAAGGCCGAGCCGCGTCATATGGGCCGCGCGACTTACAGAACGATTAGAGTCGGAAAGAACGCGACCAGCGCCGGACTCATGTGAATATAGAGGTATATCACAGACCGCTACATGTGCCATTCGTGTTAGAGGACAACATATTAGACAGCCCTGTCTGACGGAGGGACTTACCTGCTGAGTTGCAAAAAGCACAAGCTGTGCGACGATGCAACTGAGGTATAGCGCACCGCTTTGGATCATAACGTAGCTAATTCGATTGTACAAGCTTGATGCCTTTTTACCCAGGATGGCAATTTGGTGGCTCATCCACCTGGAGGGTCCAACGGATCGTCAGTACAGCAAGGGTCCAAGGTGTGAGTAAGGGAGCTTTCGAACCATAGTCTAGCTGCGATGCATGTGGTTACGAGTACGTTCTCTGTGATGATAAGTGCGGAAGCGGCGACAGTCCAGTGATACACCCTGACGACGTAGCGAGAGTCTTGGACCATTGTCTGGAAAATCTCGAAGAGGGAGATCACAAAACCACAGCCTAAGAATCCATGGTTTGATTAGGGCGTACGACCAACAGCCGGGATGAGATCATCTCTTACCGGTGACACCACAAAGTAAGACAACGGCCGCTACGAGGGCAACTCGGTTCTCTGTGGTGGGACATTTATTCTACGTTACCGCTCCCATATTTTATGTCGAACCTACCTGGCCAAATGATGAAAAGTCTCCATACGAGGAGTGAATCTGCTACAAGCATCTACACGCGACCATGATTAAGAACTAAAGACCTTTGATGACGTAATATCACTCACGCTCAGCATGTACAGGATACTTGGGGGGGGAATTGTCAATCCCCGCAATACGCGTAATGGTGGACATTGAGGTGGCTCACTCCTTAGACGGCGCAAACGGGTCCCCATAAAAATTGAGACGGTATAATACCCCAGGAGAAACACGATAGGGGACGAATGCCAGATATATCGCGTATGAAGCAAGCACTATGCATGGTCCACCTCCGTCAGTAATTCGTGTCGATTGTCATCATTGAACGACAACTCACCGTAGTAGCCGGAGGTAAGGACGAGCAAAGCCGTCAGAGCAGCCAAAACTACACTGCTCTTGCTTGCACGTCGTCGAATGTGGTACACCGTTGCGCAATAGGTCGCAACGTAAAAGCCTTAACTCGGGTAAAACGATCAGCAGGACCAGGAAACGACCAACATTTTAGAAACGGCCTACCAAATATTAATAGACCAATAAATACTCCTATGAGGTGGGCGGCATCGTAGGTAAGAGCGGACATAGACTGAGTGACTGGATGGCAGAACCGCCTATCAAGAGGTGGAAATTAATGCCGCTGAACGAAAGCGATGGGCGGTGGCCGAAGCGACGGCAACAGCCCCCGATGATGAATAAGAGGCTGCCAGCCCATCATTCCACTTGCAACGATCATGTAATGTATCGTGAAACGGCTGGGCGGTGAAGCGAAGAGAAAATGTTTCTCAACGCGTATGAGCGAGAAATAGCTTCTGTATCAAGCGTTAATATTGCGTGTAGACCCGGGATTAATTGACCCGGTCGGGTTTCGCCAACGTCTGATGCACGGCCAGCTTTGGCCGAAAGTCGGACTCTTATGATCAACCGTGAGAACCATATCTCCCAGATTCGCTGGTCCAACGCAGGTCCTCAAGAGTAAAAGTTTTGTACTGCCTAAAAGTCATGGGCTTTCTGGTGCAGAGTCCAGACACAGGTACAAGGAGTCGTAACCTTGTTTCGCTGTGGGTCTGTACTAAAGGGTGATAACAAAAGATTAGCCGTTGCCGGTCGAATCGAGAAAATCCCCGTGCGGAGTTTCAACTTGCCTAGCCAACGTACGGTGCCACAACCTAAAACACACCCACAAAGCCATCGACAACCCAGTAACTAATCATGTTTTCTGAAGGCGTCAGGAAGCTGAGGGCTATGGATATCCGCCAAGTACGCTTTGATTTCCTTTCCCATCGAGCGACACGTAGGCCGATCAAAAGTGAAAACTCTCTCGTAGTTAATGCTCCAAGTCCTCAACTTCGCCACCGTTGTGGCAACTGGGTTGATGATTTGGAAGGGCCTCGGTATTGTTACAAATAACGAGAGCCCTATTGTAGTGGTCCTCAGGTGAGGCGAGAGTGGCAGACAACGTTCCTATTGACCCGACACGCATACTTTTCAACCTCAATCTCAATTGGGTAGTGGTTCCATGGAACCGGCATTCTATCGGGGCGATCTCCTCTTTTTGACCAATCCCATAGACACGCCATTCAAAGTAGGCGATATCACG
Source organism: Tulasnella sp. 403 (assembly GCA_019632305.1). Lineage (NCBI taxonomy): Eukaryota > Fungi > Basidiomycota > Agaricomycetes > Cantharellales > Tulasnellaceae > Tulasnella > Tulasnella sp. 403. The sequence continues at coordinate 20,284 of WSTW01000184.1, read as the reverse complement.
GTGTATCGGGTACGTATTTTACTCAGCAGTTCTGAAGTCGTATACTGACAAGCCATGCTCAGCTTCCAGGAGTAGATGTTCCAATAGTGCATCGGGTTCTCGAAAATCACTTCCCGTGCGCTTTCTTGAAGCATTCATACCCTTCTTCTTTCTGACGTACGGTTTCGATCACAGCTCTGACGATCCTTTAGATCAATCCCTTCTCACCAAAGGAGATAACAATCACGATGATGACCTTGCTCTCTACGGAGGAAGAGAGTGGTTGAAGCATGAACACATTATAGGGAAGGTCAAGGGGTATGTGTGCCCACAACGCTTTCCCCTTCTACCATTGAAGAGTTGAGTTTTCCGAAGTTTCATACCGTATGTCGGCTACGTCACCATTGCCATGGTCCGTATTCCCCCTATATTTTCTTCACAGGATGGTCCACTGACACCCTTGTGAACGACAGAACGACTTCCCGTGGTTGAAACCCATCTTGATCGGCACGCTTGGCCTACTCGCTCTTTTCCAGCGAGAGTAGCTACACGCTAACTCCAACTGCATATAGCCGCAGCCCACGTCTGAAATCATCATCTTATGGTGTCTCTTACGCTCGCTTGGTAGTAGCGGATTCATGTGTCGACGAGACATTCCATCTGGCACGTTCCTATAGTACGTCAAACAACCAGAAATGTTTAACTCGACCTCCTCCACGAGCTTCCGATCCAATTTTGCTGCGTCTTCGATAGGGTAACTGGTCACCCCGCCCACCGTTTCCAGTGGGCCACCTATAAACCTTCCGCTTCGCCACGCTTGATTACGGCCTTTCATCTCAGCGTATTATTCTCTTCAGCGCAACTGACCACTCCTCTATCCGGTTTTCGCGTCATTCCTTGAACCTTCTTCATCTCCCACACGACCATCACTGAGGCATCCCTCTCCTCTGCCGACTGACCCATTCGAAGGTTGCCCAAATTTAGTACCCCACTCGTCACCCGTGCATAACCTTTTGCATCGTGTGGAAGGGGTGTCGTGTCGTTCGGTGGCATGGCCTTGAAATGTTCAGGGAGGTCAAACGAGTTCGCTGCCAACGTCTATGAATTCACTGCTATGAACGATCCTTGAACATGAAAGAAAAGCGATATCAAGAAAGAAATACCAGAATGTGGTTTGAATGAATAACGTAGCGATAGGTATTTGGTGGTAAGAATGCTCCAATGGGAGTAGAGCGTCTAGACGTCGGGACAGAGTCCACTCTTGCCGATGATTTCGTCGACAATGGGGTCAAGAGCATCCGTAGACAAGTAATGCGCAAAATCGAGATACATAGGTTCGATCGCCATATGCTGGGAATAGGCGAATTGATCGACCACGTTCCATCCAGCAGCAAGAGCAAGGTCGGTCGTATGCTCGGCCCAGTACTGCAAGCGAACATTGGTTCTATGATCGTTGTTCTCCCGTACGTAATGATCTTGCCGTGGAGGTTGTGCGGGTGCTGTCAGAAAGATGAGTTTACTTGGCGTTGAGGGACAGTTCTCGACAGTCTGGAGGATCCCCTGCATGACGTCGAGGTACTTTTTGGTTGATTCGTTGGTTGCCCAATGAGCACCCTAAAGACAAGTCAGCATGGAAACACTCGAAGACAAGGTAATCATACCACGCTTGTAACGAGAACGTCTACACCCTCGAGGATCGAACAGTTACGCGGATGAATAGTGGCGCCCCTTGGGTCCCTTTTACAGAGTAGGTTAGCATCGGCTGTGATATAAGTACGCGCGCACAACCTCTTACCAAGCAAATGTAGACTCCAGATTGCCAACTTTGGCCATTTTGGTACCTGCCTTTGCCTAAAACGCCACGTCAGTTAGCTACGGGTCAGTGAATCTTCTATCAACCACCCACCGAACGTGTAAGGATGTTTTCGTTGCCCTCCAACCTGTGGATGACGCCGTCGAATGCGACACGGCCATGGCTGTCGCCTACAAATAAGATCTTTCGTCGTTGTTGGGTACAGGACGTGGGGTCCATAAATCGGCGTCCCGCGTGTGTCCAGATGCAGCTCTCTGGAACGAACTGGTAACGTCCTGCAACGGGGTGGCCTTTGCCTGTCGGTGGAGGGACAGGCGGGTAGAGGACATCTAGAGAGTGGGATGGAAGGAATGATCCCCTGACAGGCTCCGGACCCGAGCATGCATGGAGAGCCGTGTTGATGGCTGGCGGGTATTGAATGAGCGTCTTATTTGGTATAAGGAGCGATGGTTGGTGTGGTTTACACTCTCCTGGACAAAGTGATATTGAGATTGGATTGTGTAGAAGCGGAGAAAACTCCATCTGCGGCCAGGACCTATTGACTTCTGAAAATGCTTCATAGTTCTATAGGACCGCTAGGTTTAGCTCGTCTATATTCAAGTTATCATCGTGCACTCACTTGGAATGTCCACCACGCGTCCAAGTAAACATCGCCCGCGTTTCTCAAGGGAATGTCAAACCGATATGAACAGTTGCCCTCATATTGAGCCGACTCGCTGATGAATCTCTGTGCGCCATCCACCCGGACCATAAAGGCGTCGGGACCTCTTTCCTTCTTCATCCAGTCGTTCAAAGTGCTATTGAGGCTCGCGCTGCGGGATTCAGCCTCGTTGCACGAGGCGACATCCTCCCTCCGAACGCGGAGTGTTGTGAAATCGCACACATTCGGTAACGAGCAAAGTTCAAGGGTGAAGTTGTCGTGTGTGGAGGGTATCGGCGTACATTGTTGACCGCTGCGTTGTTTGTACACCGGTGGGGGACCGGTGGGAGAGGGACAAACGACGGCGAGTGAGCTAGGTTGAAAAAACGACCCCAACTGGCTGCGTAACTTTGTGGTTGTGGATGGAGCGGATCGGAAAAGGAGGCAGACGAAGACGAGAGAAATCGCCAATGTCGCAAGTATGAGGTGTGGTCGTTTCATGAGAGGGTTCATCTAGATGGTTTGGAGAGAGAAGAGGAAGAACAAGACACGTAGTCTCAAGTAATTATTTAGCAAGGAGCTGTTGGCTGCTGATCTGAGGCGGATCATTCGGGTTGATCTCCAGCGGGAACCGTCGGACCTTCTCCCCCCGACGTCCGTATGTATATAGCGTTCCCGACCACATAACATCCGCTGGTGCTGGCGGGAGCGGGTCCGGATTCAAGCCTGAACACATATGTCTGAACTCTGCCTGTTGGGCCCAAGTGGAGCGAGTGTTGAAAGTCCGTGTGATGATGCGGAACATAATTTCAGGAACGCCGTCATCCAGCAATCGGACGAGCCGGTTTCGAAGAGCAGTGTCACGATCAGGTTCGTATGCCAGCGGGGCGATTTGATTGCATGTCGTGACCTGGTTGGTAGCGTCAAACCCCGAAGACGTAATGAGCGCGTCAACGGAAGGACGTCAGGTGACTGAGGACGTACAACGGCTTCTCCCCTCCACTAATCTATCGGCTACCACACCAATGTCCAAACTCAGAGGACCATACTCAATACCAGAGAATCTGGCGGAGATTTGCGACGTTCCATTAGATTACCCCGAGCGTACTGACGAGGCGCTCGCGTGGTTGAAAGGCCATATCCGGGATCTTGACCTTTCTGAGGAAAAGGATGATATAACACTCGCAGAACGGGGTCTGCCCCCCTCAATGAGTCCTGAAGAACGCCGATGGAGAAGACAGCGGGAACTCGATCTTACATGTACGTTACCTGACGATGTGACTGGACAGAACGGCTGACCCATAGATTCAGGCTGGACTCTGGGCAAGCTGTTGCGGCGAAAGTAAGGATTGTCAACTCAAACGGAGTCCATGCTAACGGCATTGCAGGAAGGCCATTCAACTAGAAGATGGCGTTGAAGCCATGCATTTCGTCATGACAACACCACAAGTTGGTTCTGACGGGCAAAAGATCCCGCCCAAAGTCGTATCCGTAAGCATCGCCTAGGGTATTGACTTAGCGGGGGTGGTGATTGGAACCATATTTCAGCCTCCCATCTCTATACTACGCTGTCGCGCTTGATAGACGTTATCAGGGGGAACATAACGAAGAGATCATTAACCTACTCGAGACGGTGGATTGGGATCTTCCGCTGGACCACGGGAATTATATTGGGCCTGGCAACATCATACTCTGTCTGAGCACCCTTGCTAGGGCATACAGACGGAACGGTGATGTTAGCAAGGCAGAAGAAGCGTACGTTCTCGTAGTGACGACTCGTGCGTCAACTAATAACGCTTGCTTACCCAGAGACGATAAACTCATGGCTTGGGTCCTAGCCAACCCATTGCGGCTCTCGCCTGGCATGGTCATGGCCAACCTCCTTGGGCGAAACGAGAAACCAGAAGACTCGCCTGTGGCAAAGAAACTCCGGCCACGCTATTTCAGTCTCTACAATGAACACCCGTATATCCGGGGCAAGGGCTGGGTCGTGGATGTTGCCCAGGGAACGTCAGGAACCGTCCTACGATGCTACATTTCGGCCAAGCCGCTATCCCTCGATCTTCAGATGCCAGTAGAGTTGGTTCCCCCCAGGGAGGTGGATAAGAAAGGTAGAGTAGAATGTTGGGTTAGTGGTTGCCGGGTACACGACGGTTTACAAAAGTGTAAGCACAGACTAGACACGTCACCCAGACGATGGATACTTACAGGCTTCCAAAGGCGGTCGATGTGGGGCCCTCTATTGCTCCGTTGAACACCAGCGGTTCGCGTGGAAGCAACACAAGACTACTTGTAAGGCTCCTGGAGCAAGTGGATAAGATTCGTGATGATGGCTCCACGACGACTCCTTCTAGTCTTCTTGTAGTAGTAAACCTTCTCCATCTACTGTAGAAATCAAGCTGCGGTTGTGGTAAAGTCGTGGGTGGCGTGACGTAGATTCGGCACATCCTTGTGCCACAACCGTGGGAGCAGGGCTGACAATTGCCAACAAGCTTCGACAAGTCTTTTTGCAGAGATTAACAGCCCCTTTACCCAGCCTTGTCGCACCCCTAACCACAGGCGTATACCCAGCGGCGATGGCAAGAGAATTATACCTTACGCAACCAGAGAAACATTTGAGTAGCCAAGGCCTTCAATCGTGGTCTGGCCAAGATGACAAGGTTGGTGGTTTCGTCATGATGTTTTACCCGACGGTTTCTCAAACGGACTCGCCAGCCTTTCACCTCTATCCAGTATAAGTTTGCTTGTGCGACAATAAGAACGTTGAAGAAGAACCGGAATGCTGAACCTTTTCTCGTCCCCGTCGATCCTATCGCGTTGGGCATTCCACATTACCCCACTATTATCGACAAACCGATGGACTTTGCAACAATAGAACGGAAGCTTTTTGCGACGGTACCAGGCCAAACTCCAGGTCCTGATGATGGCTCATCTTCGGCTGGTCGATATTGGAGTGTTGGGGAGTGGGTGGCGGACGTCCGTCAAGTGTTCCAGAACTCCTACATCTTCAATGGGGAACAACATCCCGTGAGCAAAATGGCAGCCACACTGGAAGCTGCGTTTGAAAAACAACTCAAGCGCCTGCCATCTCATGACGAAGGCCTCTCACAGGTGAGTCACGCGAGGAGCGCGTTGGTAAACACCACCGACGCGTCAATCACTTTGTTGACGCGTCCAACACTCATCTTTCGGGACCAGTTGATGATCCCACCGTCAGAATCTACGCCTAGCGCCCCTGCGTCAGTGACTACACCGGACGAGGAAGCTTATCGCGAGAAATCTCAAACGGCAACCCCTTCGTTACAAACGAACACTCTCCTACCTGCATTCACTGGGAAGGCGAACGATACATCAGCAACCGAGCTCCTGACCGAGCAACTCAGATTTTGCCACAAAGTCCTCGATCACTTGCACAAGAAAGAGTACTCCCAGTTTGCCTGGTTCTTCTACAATCCTGTCGGTAAGTAGACGAGTGGTGTGTCTCTGATCTGTTATTAACGATAGTTGAAAGACGAAGCTGATCTTCCTGGTTATCATGCCATCATCGAGCGTCCCATGAGCTTGGCCGTGATGAGGGACAAACTCAGCAAGTCGCAGTATTCGGATGCTTCTGCGTTCCGCGCTGATTTCGAACAAATCGTGTGGAACTGTAACAAGTTCAACCCAGTCGGCAGTGTTGCTCAGGCGTGTGCCAAGCAGCTTAAGGACGTTTTTGAGAAGAAGTGGCGTGGGCTGCCAAAAATGGTTAAAACTGGGAAAGTTACGAAACCCACTAAGCCGCCCCAAGGAGAAGTCAGCATTAATGGTGAGGTCTCTCCAAACGATGTATTTCTAGAGTCAGTTTCCTAACTTCACTGTAGACAGAGGGTCTTCACCTGCACCGACTCCCAACAGAATGTCAGCCCCTCTTCCTACCCCTACCCAGGAACCCGCCACTCCAGTCCTACCGCCCCCGCCCTCCTTACCTCTCGTTTCGAGGAATCCAACCCAGCTTTTACCATCCGCGCTTCCTCCGGCCCCGTCTAACCCTCTTTCCTTACCCCAGCCCGCGACAAAAGCAAGCGCGACACCAGTTCAAGCGGATGCGACCAGCTCACTCCCTATTCCGCGGAAGAGAAAGAATGAATCTGATCTCATGAATGGAACGAGTGTCGAACGAGACGTAGACGTGTTCGACCGTCGGCTACACCATCGTATTGTCCGGACGATATACAAGCTCCGAGGCTCGGACTTGCAACGTGCGATCGATATGATCAAGAACGGTGTTGGAAACACTCCTCCTTGCCAGAATCAGGTATGTCGCTGTCATGTCTGACGGATGGCGCTAGTTGACGGTCGCATGGCAGAGTGGCGATACGGAGTTCGAAGTTGCTGCTCTGCCTTCGACCCTGATCCTTTCCTTGTACAACACTTTCGTCAAACCCACGGATCGTGCTTCTAAACGGCCAAAACGCGCCGTTGTCGAGACTGTTTCCGATTCTGACTAGCGGCAACCGGGTGACTGGCTCACCCTCACTTGTTTTGCAACCACACTGCCACTTTCGTTATTTATGCGTCTGCTCGACGATTGGTATCATACTGCTCTTGTCATAGTACTTTATTATAACCCGGACAGTGATCATTCATGGAGCCTTATATTGCAGTGAGGTGGCTGCGAATGGCGCGGGCGGGCGTACGAACCCGGAGTCCGTCAAGTGCGACAGCTGGATATGCGTACATAAAAGTAGGAAGCGAATGTGAAAATGCAAGGACACTGTTTCGTGCCTGCAAGTCGCCAGACACGGGCCAGACATGGAATACCATACGAAGTACAGAGTGGGGAGACGGAATTCATGCCTTCACAACGAACTGCCGTTTGGTCGGGAAATGTCGCTCCCGTTTCATTTGTCTGGTGGTTTTAGCATTCCGCTGGCTCTGGAAAAGAAGAGTATGAATATGTGCTACAATATCCAGCGAGTTGCATGAACACTCGCCTTTGTAAGTTGTCGGCGTATCGCACGTGTCTTCTTGGGTCGTAGGTCCAAAGGCTTGTGCTTCTTGTCCTTGTAAAACTCTCGCAGGTTTTGTCGTGCCTTTTCGTTCATGATCGTGAGGACACGGGCAATGGATTTGCGGACGACAGAGCTATAGCGGACCCGTCGGAATCAGCTCGCTGGGTGTGTGCGGCGACGGGCGATGGCTTACATCCGGCTCAGCTTCCCTGCCGAACCGTTGTTGGCCTTGTGAACACGGAGGTCGACGAGTTCGCGTTTGAGCTCCTCGAGCTTCTTGAGCATGTCGGCCTTGGACCTGCCGTGCAAGATCAGCTCAGTCCAATTTACAATCAAAATGGACATACTTTGACCGGAGCTCATTTGGTCTGACTTTTGCGTGTTGGGCCATTCTTCTGGTATCTTTGGCACAGGTCGGATCATGTCCATCATTTAATCATACGATATGCTCACCTTGAGGACGACGGAGAGGGCGGCGGGAGGGCTGGGTGAATTAGTCGATGCCCAGTCGTGAGAATCTTACATCAGACGCTCGCCGTTGAGCTTGGAGTTGTTTGCTCGGTTTCATTCTACACTCCAATGTACGCAAGGAGATCCGGTTCAAGCTAGAGCAATGAGGTCAGAAACACGATATGATATCTTACTTGGATGGTCGTGGCCATCTTCCTGTGGGTCGAATGGCATACTATGGGCAAAGGTGGGCGAAGTCTATGAGGGTGATTCCACGACAGTTTGGGTCGGAATTGCTGGCAGCTAGTTGTTCATACAGTGAGTACATCTCTACCCCCTGTTATGTTGCTATTTACCCTGCGTTGTGTCCTGTCCAGACCGCGGGCTCGGTCACGATCACGTGCAGAAAATGGTAACTCTCGCCGCGTGACGTCGCGTTTGTGTTGTCAACCAACAACGTCCATACCCCGCCAGTATCAAAAGTAAGACGATAGCGGCTATATCAACTAGCAAGAGCATTCCTTGAATGGAATACCGTGACAATCCTGCAGAAGCCAATACTTGTGGCGAAAGCGCGACGTGGACGACCACCATGGGATAAAGACTAGGGTAGCTACTGCAACCGGAAAGCCATATGGGGACAAGACTAATTTCAAAGATGATAAACCGGGCCATCGTCTCTCTGCTGACTGACCAGGTTTTTCCACCGCAGGCTGCCTTACATCACTATGCGGGGTCACTGTTCTCCTTTCTCGATCACCTCTAACGGCAGCTGAGATACACCATACTTCTCCGTCATTATCGAGGCAGCGTCGTGATTCTGGACGCATTTACACGCCATGTACTTCTGCCATCGCACGGTGAGTTACAAAGTTGGAGTTTAGGATATTGACTCCAGTTGTCTGTTCCCATGATCTACATAGCATCGTAGCCCTATTCGCACATCGAGGTCCGAACCTAATGCCGTTACTACTCCAGATCGAGTTCATCCGCCGTGCAATGCTGCAAGGAGCCGAATTGCCGCAGCTTTTGCGGTGTGAGTATGTCCGTGGAACTCGAAGGTTCTAGGCGATCACGAACTGCACCATATCAAAGATTATGGAGTTCCGTAGTCCGCGGTGCTCTGGTGGCACGGTTCGGATGGACTTTGGCGGAGGTTCTGCCACTTGCATCTCACCGTTATCGGTCCCCAAGTACCACAAAGAAACGGGTATCGAGTGAGAAATCGGTGCGGCAGCTCAAGACATCTGTAATCAACAGCCGAATCTCCGTGGCAAAAAGGACCCTGGGACCGTACCCTCAAAAGCCCACGGTCAGATTCACGCCCCAATTGAAATCAACCCGCTTTCCATTCCCTCTCGCTCATTCTCGCCCTGTCTTCCCTCTCGACCTCCCCATCTGTTCGCCTTCAACGTATATTGAACACCATGTCTGAAGCTGTGTGAGTGCTATGCCTGCACAGTCAATATGTCGCATATTACTCAATTGACTGACCGATTCCCGCCTTCGCCTTTCCCATCGATGTGGGATCGGGTTGTTCGCACAGCGCTGATATCGGGCTCATTGGTTTGGCCGTCATGGTGCGTATATGATCTGTTACTTGATCCGTGCTCGAGGCGCATCATTTTGGACTTGGGCTGATGATGGGTTCTCGTCGCTGTAGGGTCAAAACCTGATCCTGAATATGAACGATAAAGGCTTCGTGGTGTGTGCATACAACAGGACGACGTCCAAAGTGGACCATTTCCTAGAAAACGAGGCCAAGGGTACGTGATGGGCGCGGTTCATGGTCGTAGATCGTGCTTGACGATTACCCACCACGCTGGATCAGGCACAAAGGTCGTCGGTGCTCACTCGATTGAGGAGCTTGTCTCCAAGCTCAAGACCCCGAGAAAGATCATCCTTCTCGTCAAGGCCGGCCCTGCGGTAGACGACTTTATCGACCAACTCACGCCCCATCTCTCGTCTGGTGACATCATCATTGACGGCGGTAACTCTCATTACCCTGACTCTATCCGCCGGTGTCAGAAACTCGAGGAGAAGGGATTCTTGTTCGTCGGCTCTGGCGTTAGCGGTGGTGAAGAAGGTGCTCGGTATGGTCCGAGTTTGATGCCTGGTGGTAGCACAGCGGCGTGGCCACATATCAAGGATATTTTCCAGGCGACTGCTGCCCACGTCAATGGCGTCCCTTGCTGCGATTGGGTCGGCCCTACCGGCTCCGGACACTACGTCAAGATGGTCCATAACGGTATTGAATACGGTGACATGCAATTGATCGCGGAAGCGTACGATATTCTCAAGGTATGTCACTTGGCTGTCGTTTGAACGAGGTCATTTCACCCAATAATCACCTCCAGCGAGGTCTCGGACTGTCAGAAACAGAAATTTCTGCCATCTTTGCGAAATGGAATACCGGGGTACTGGACTCATTCCTCATCGAAATCACTACGAACATTCTGAAATTCAACGACGTGGATGGTGAACCCATGGTGAACAAGATCCTTGACTCGGCAGGACAGAAGGGTACTGGCAAATGGACTGCAATCGCTGCTCTCGACCAGGGCACGCCTGTGACGTTAATTGGGGAGGCCGTGTTCGCTCGTTGCCTATCCTCGATCAAGGGAGAGCGTACACGTGCGAGCAAAGTCATCGCTGGGCCCCAGAAGGAACCGTTCCGCGGGGACAAGCAACAATTCATCGACGATCTTGAGCAGGCACTGTATGCGTCAAAGCTTATCTCGTACACTCAGGGCTTTTTGATGATGAGAGAAACGGCCAAGGAGGTGAGTAATGCAATGACGTCGATGATCGTACCTGACACGCGTTTGATGAAATTTAGCTCAAATGGGAGTTGAATTACGCCGGGATCGCTCGTATGTGGCGTGGTGGATGCATTATCAAGGTACGGTTTTCAGGTTCGGGTCTGATGATCCCGTGGCTTACTGGATGGTTACAGAGCGTGTTTTTGGGTGATATCGATAGCGCTTACAGCAAGACCGATAACCTCGAAAGCTTGCTGTTTGACGATTTCTTCAACAAGGGTATGTTGGCCGCTTTTGGTTGCTGATAGTGTCTAATGTTTGGTTGGCAGCGGTGCACAAGGCGCAACCTGGGTGGAGGCGTGTGGTTGCCCAGGCCGTATTATGGGGAGTGCCTACTCCAGCGTTCAGCACTGCCCTCGCCTTCTTCGACGGATATCGTAGCGAGATTGTTCCAGCCAACCTTATCCAAGCTCAGGTGAGATCGATCAAGAGCACCCGATTCCATCCCCGACTGACCTATGACGTCATTCAAGCGCGACTACTTTGGTGCTCACACGTTCAAGGTACTCCCTGGCAAGGAAAACGAATCGCTCAAGGAGGGCGTCGACATCCGTAAGTCCTATCCCCGTCCGGCTTGCTCTCCAACTGAGCCTTTCGTGGGTAGACATCAACTGGACCGGCCGTGGAGGCAACGTTTCTGCGTCTTCGTACTCTGCCTAAGGGCGACATTCGTTTGTAAAATCATTGTACTTGGTAGTTCCCGTTTGCAAAAGAATGAAACAAGATTGTTAGGTGGAACGGACAACCGCGGGAGAGTCGAAACGAGATGACCGTGGGAGGATCAGATACGCGTGCAGGCCCCACTCGTCCCCACCGGCTGCAGAGTTCTCGACTCCCTGTGAAGCTGGTTTAACATTGGAGCCATCCCCCCCACCGACCCCTCCGGTCGACGATGGACTTTTTCGACAAGGATGCGCACCTTGCACACCCATCTGCAACCGTCGACGCTGCCCAGTTCGCAGAGGCCCTGCAGCGACGCGACACCTTTGTCGTTCCAGCCCCATCGCCTCGCATGTTGCAGGCTCTCTCGCGCACTGCAATGACCCAGTCCCAATTACTAGCCCCCCGCCCCCTGCCCGTCAAACCCCCACCGCCAGCTCCTGCTACCTCCCAATACACCCCTCTTCAGCCAGAACATCTCCCACCGCTACTCTCCAACCAGTCCACTCTCATACTTGACATTCGTCCTCACAACTCATGGAAGACAGCCAGGGTTCGCCGCGCCATCAATCTCGCCGTTCCCTCCACACTTTTACGTCGTCCCAACTTTTCCCTCGACAAGCTCGCTCAAATGCTGCCGAACGCTGTAGACCAGGACATGTTCCGGACATGGAGTACGGCGACTGCCATTGTCGTCTACGACGCCGACTCGACCGCTTTGACTGAGTCGTCCAATGTGGTGTCCTTATTAAACAAATTGAAGGCGTCGGGCTTCGCCGGTGACTTGAGCTACCTCTATGGTGGCTTCAATTCGGTCTTGCTGTCCGCCATCCCCGACTTGGTTGACACATCCTCGCAAGACGCGGCCGCCGACGAGCAATCTACGCCTCAGAACGGTCAATACCTCTCTGTCCGTAGTTTGTCTACGTCAGCGTTCCAGCAAGGTGAGTGATTTGTACAATTTCACGTGGTCTAGATGCCCAACACTGCCCTTGACTTGCTTGCAGTGACGACGACTGGTGCTCGTCAGCGTCCAAACGTCCTTGCCCCCACCGGCGCAACTGGAGCCCCTGGCCCATCGTCCACACGCAAGACTGCTGCGAACCCGTTCTATGACAATATTCGGCAGCATACCGAACTCGCTGGCGGTATTACCGAACGCATTCCGCTGCATGTCCCGCGCCGCATCCTCAAGAGGAAAGACCAGTTACCGTTTGAATGGCTCAGGAATATCGCTCATTGGGCTGGAGCTGCGTCGAACCCGCCTGTCCCGAGCGGTTCCAATGCAAGCCTCCGGACGAGTCTGGATACATCCTCCGGTGTGCAATTTTCGTTGAAGCAGAGGTCGGAAGCTAACATGAACGAAGGAACGGAAGCTCTCGCCATGGTGTGTCCTCTATGCAACGCTGCAACTAGGCCTCACAGCTGTTTGCTTTGTCAGCAATTTTATCGTATCGAGTTGGGTGAACAACGTCGACTGCAAGGTGTTATGGATCATCACAGCCGCGAATCAAGTCAGCCGATAACGAAGGGGCTTACGCAGCAGGTAGGGGATGTTAGTGGTGGTCGTCTGCTTCCGTTGGATCCAGGTCACAACGCAGGGGAAGCTGTCGAGGAGGTGGGTTTCTATCCCTTCCAGCCTTCCATTGTGTGCGCACCCCTGGATTCCCGGTCGGGTGGCAATAATTCAAGTGAATCGACATCAGAAGACTCACCTCGTACTACCGCTCTTGGAAAGGCAGGACCTAGTGTGCGAGTTGCCGGCACCGAAGCCACCGTGCCGAATGACATCATTAAGGACCCTAATGTGCCGTACTTCCCATTCAGCATAACGGCTGGTGTAGAAAAGGGGCATAAGAATAGGTATACTTGCTGGCATAATTGCGGCGACTTGCAGTTTATTCATGCTCTCACGTGCTACAGATATCGTAACATCTGGCCATTCGATCATGCCCGGGTTCGTCTTCGGACAAAGTGCATCGACGACGGATCAGATTACGTCAATGCTTCCTACGTCCAGCCAAGGGGTACGCATCGGAACTATATCGCTACGCAAGGGCCACTTCCGAGCACCTTCAGGGACTTCTGGACGTACGTACCCTTCTTCCTGTGCTTGAATTCGGTTGATGGACTTGGATTCAAGGCTCGTATGGGAGCAGAATGTACGGATCATCGTAATGCTGACCAAATGCGTCGAAGCCCACCACGTCAAGTGCGGTGTGTATTGGCGAAGCATGTCCTACGGTCCTCTTCAGGTCGAACTAGTCGGGGAAGAGGGAGAAAATGATATTCTCATAGCGGAAGATTGTAACGAAACGGCAAACCCCGTCCAAGGATTTGATTTCTCGTCCAAACGTGATGACAAGAAATCGGCCAAGGCCAAAAAGGACATGCGTCGGCAGCTCGGAGCAAAACGACAAACTGCTGAACCGCGAGCCAGCGGTTCCAGCAGCCTTGACACATCGTCTGAAGAGGAGGAGGCCGAAGATTTCATTATCAAGCGGGTGTTCCACTTATCCCTTACCAACGACCCAAACCAGCCGAAGCGGACCGTGGTGCAACTTCAGTATGTTGGATGGCCTGACGTCAACATCCCTCGTTCTCCCAAGCACCTGCTCAAACTCATCGCTCAGGTCAACGAGCTGTACGAGTGTTACCAGACTACTGGGTCTGTTGACCGCAATGACGCGGATCTGTCTTCTGGAATACGGAACAAACCATGGCCCACGTCCCCGATACTCGTCCACTGTAGCGCTGGAGTTGGGCGGACAGGAAGCTTCGTTCTCGTCGACTCGATTCTGGACGCCATCCGGAGGGAGACACGACAGCTGGCTAAGATGGGGAAGCTACCACGAGCAAATCGCTATTCACATCGACGTACGCGATCGTCAAGCGTGGACGTCGATGTAGAAATGACAATCGAATCTTCTGTGGCAGGTAACGCAGCCGCTGAAGGGATTCTTGGTGGATACCAGATTCCCCCACCTCCGAGCTCCGGCGTGTCCAATGGGCCAGCGTCAAATCACGCGTCTCGAATCTCTCCTTCGTCATTACCACCGATGGCAGCTTTGTCTATGGAGTCGCTATCTTCTTCGCCTCCAAAGCAGCCATCGATGGTAGGATCGAACCCCTCGATGCAACCGTCTATCGTCCCGACCCTTTTCTCGCCTTATACATCACCTCTTCCATCCGCTCACGGCAATCCTGCAACGGGTCAAGCTGGAGGCACTGCTTCTTATGTGGCTGTCACTCCTGGAGCCTCGTTGGCCTCATCGACGAAGGCCGTAGCCGGATCTGCAACTGGTACGTCTTGACGCCACTCTGTAGAATTATTTGGTTGACTACGATTTTGTTAGCTGGAACCGCCGAGGCCAATACGTCCTTCGACTTTATGACGCCCCGCGAAATCCGGATTCCAAGGCATTCGCGAAAGTATCACCCACGAGCGCAATTCTCGAGTCTCGCGACGATGGATGAGGATTCCGGAGAACAAATGGAGTGGGAACAGTTAGCTGAAGAACAGGTAACGCCCCCAGAGAGGGATCCATCCCCGCTATCCAGGCTCCAAGAGCCAATCAGAGAGGTCCTCGAGGGCATGAGGGAGCAGCGAATGTCGCTCTGCCAAAGTCTACGCCAGTATGTGTTCGTGCACAGGGCGATCTTGGAGGGAGCGATGGATATCGTAGACGAGATCCACGCGGAGATGAGCCACTCGCGCGGGTACGGCGAGACTGCAGCCCAGGAAGATGAGTCTGAAAATCACGACCATCAATATACGAATCACCCACCACCTGCTACGGATGAAGTCATGTCACCCCCGTCTACGATATTCCCACAGGCCCGCCTTCTCCCACAACGGTTGGCTACTACTACAGACTCCCTACGTCCCTCTTCGTCTGGTCTGGGGAACAAGCGACTGGCCAGTCCGACGGAATTATTGCGGACAGACGCTCAAGGCCAACATACGATACACAAACGACCGTCGTTGAAACGTATCAACAAGAGTTCGGAATTACCCTCTACTCATACCGCTGTCTAATCACCTTTCTCTCCTTCTGAGTTTTCCGATTCGCAAACCACCAACGACTTTTCATACACGCATTGGATTAGCATTTCTTCTCAAGACCTCAATAGCATGCATCCTTCTCGTTTGCCGGTCTTCTTCCTTTGTTTTGATATCTAGGTTCTTTCTGGTCGTTTACTGTTGGATTTCCTGTACGCAGAATGCGGTTTGTGCGTTGCCGGCGGTCCAACCTCTGGTTGTATTTTGGTTCTGATTTGTGGTCTCTGTTTCTCTTTACTGTATCATTTTACCTACACACCCCACTCAATCGTCAATCTGGCGTTTTCTTTGTTGGCTTGGACCGTGCTTGGATCGTGGCGCGACTGTTTGGTGTAGACTGGTCACGTGCTAGTTTACTTCGAAATCCCAACGATCAAGTTGGTGCCGGTGATCGGTCCTTCAACGTCGGATCCATCACACAATCGCCGCGGTACATGAGCTTGTGAACCAAGGGAAGGTACTGCAGGTTCCCATTGACCACTAAGAACCTCGAGTGCCTTTTCCAAGGGGGTGATTGGTCGATGTGGTTGGGCCTTGTTTACCTTGTTGATTTCCATCCCGGCGGAGGGATTTGAGAACACGAACTACCCTGTAAGTGGAGGAGCTTGCGTGTTTCAGAACCCTAAAGCTGACTGTTGTGGGGAGACGGTGGAGGGGGTTACGCGTTTTGATGCCAAACGGAGGCCAAGGAGGCCAGGTCCTATTCGGGCTTTCGACATGTTGCGTAACAAGAGAACGTTCCAAGAGATATCGGCGCATGCCCAGACCACCCGGCTGTGCAAATTACGCCCCTCACACGCGCAGGGAGCGTGCTCGGTCATCATCCACCTAAATGACAAACTACGCAGTTACAGTGCGTCACGTGTCGGAGACCATACTCGTATGGTTTCTTGCTAAGCTTACAGCACTAGGGAGTCGTCATCCTTTTGCGTTAACGCGCTATCGGGATGTTGTGAGTAATGCTGGTCGGTATATATACGGTGTATCCCAGCTGACTGACGGCCGCTACCAAACGACAACCCAGTCCCCCTCTCCCTTTCAGTTTACCCTACGGCCGACAGCCTCGAAAATCAGACGTGGTGGTAATGGCGTCTTTGGAACCCAAAGCCGAAATGTCGCAAATGAACCTCCCCTCTGGGGCCATGACCCCCGCAACGACAGTCCATGAAACGCCATCCGACAGTGCGCAAGAGTTGACAACGAAACAGTTTGGCGGCCTCAGCTTCTGGCTCATTTTTATCGCCATGATGGTATCGACGTTTCTCAGTGCCCTTGACTTTGTCAGTATCACGTCACGATAGAGATAGTCTGAGAGGCTGACCGGGTTCGATTGATAGACGTCAGTGGCCACTGCACTTCCGACGATTGTCGAAGACCTCCACGGGACGGAATTCGTGTGGATCGGCAGTGCGTTCGCTCTGGGGAGCACTGCGTTCCTGCCCTTGTCTGGAGGTCTCGCAGAGATCTTTGGTCGTCGTCCCGTCGTCCTAGGTTGCCTTGCCTTCTTCGGTCTCGGTTCCGCCCTCGCGGGAGCCGCGCAAAACATGAACATGATGATTGCCGCCAGGAGTGAGTGATAGCACGCCTTCTAGCACGTGTCGCAGGCTGACAGGATGTGAATAGCCATTCAAGGTGTCGGTGGCGGAGGAATTCTTTCACTGACGGAAATCGTTGTCGCCGATCTTGTTCCCCTCTCCAAGCGAGGCACGTACATGGGTCTTATTGCCGCCGTCTGGGCTGTTGCTTCTGCCATTGGTCCCCCAGTTGGAGGCGCGTTCTCTCAGAGTAATTGGAGATGGCTCTTCTGTGAGCACCTTTCCAGTCATAGCTTTACATGGAACTAACCCCAGGGTGATAGACATCAACCTTCCTCTCACTGGAATCGCCATGGTTCTTGTGTTCTTCTTCCTTCGCATGAAGACTCCCCAGGATGACCTCAGGACGAAACTTGCCCGCATGGACTGGACGTGAGTACTGCACTTATACATCGTTGGAGTTGTTTCTCACACCGGGTCCGTCTTAGTGGTAATTTCCTCGTTGTTGTCGCCACGACAATCACTGTGATCGCTCTCACGTGGGCGGGTGTCAAGTATCCGTGGTCGTCGTACCGAGTCTTGGTTCCCCTCATCCTCGGATTAGTTGGTCTTGCGGCGTTCTTCGGTTACGAATTCAAATTCGCCAAGGAGCCCGTTGTTCCTCTGAGACTCTTCAGCAATCGGACGAGTCTATTTGGGTGAGTATCTTGACCACAACTGCCGATGACATGGTGCTGATCATACCATGGCAGATACATCACGACATTCCTTCATAGTCTCGTTGCCACGTCCATCCTTTGTAAGTCAACACGGGTATCCCATACCGCATCAGATATCTGAATGCCTCGGTTTCGATAGATTATTTGCCTGTGTACTTCCAAGGCGCGCTCTTGCAAGGGCCCATCCATTCCGGCGTCAGCATCTTCGGCAACTCGTTTACTATCGCACCTTTCGCAATGAGTAAGTCGCACTTGGAATACAAGCTATATCAACGCTGACAAAGTACTCTCCAGTCGCCGGTGCCAGTGTGGCCGTCTTCAAAGTCTACCAGCCACAGAACTTCGTTGGCTGGGCCCTGATGACGATTGGCGTCGGTCTCCTCAGTCTCCTCAGGGCATCGACATCGAAGGGTGAATGGGTCGGATTCCAGCTCATCGAGGGTGTCGGCATGGGTATCCTCTATTCCGTCACCACTTTCCCTGTCCTCGCGGCCCTTCCTCTCAACGAGACCGCCCACGCCCTTGCCGTGTTCACCTTCCTGCGGACGTACGCCCAGACGTGGGGTGTTACGATCGGCGCAACTATTCTTCAGAATGAGCTGAAGAAGAAACTGCCCGAGGCGTTCTTGTCGGTGGTCAGCGAACAGGGAGCCGAGATCGCATACGCAATCATCCCTCAAGTGCCACATTTGCCTGAACCGTTGCGTACGCAAGTACGCGAGGCATTCGCAGATAGTTTGAAGGTGATCTGGTACGTGATGGCCGCGATCTCGGCTGTTGGATTCCTGTTTGTGTTCGCAATGAAGGAGCTGCCGATGGCGGACGTGACCGACGAGAATTGGGGTATCGAGCAGAATGAGAAGGCGCAGGACGTTGAGAAGGCCTAGGCTTGATATCCCACTAACTTATAGACTTTCAACTCATCGTTTTACTCCATGGATGTATTACCAAGTATAGGATTACCTTAGACGCGGATTAGTACTTGTATAGCAATAGTGACTTTTATCAACACCCGAGCTTTGGCTCCTTGCTTCGGTTCCCGGATGGTGGATCAAGACCCTTTTCCACGCGAGCATCGAGCAGCAATGGTGATATGCCCATAGATATGGGCACTTCACACCCGATCACATCACAAGTACAATTTGATTCGACCAATTCAGTTATAAGTTGTACATGACATACCCTCGCGCGCGCTTTGGCACCTCCTCAGCTTTTAGAATCCTCGTCCCATCGACACTCGATTTGTCAGGACCATTCCTAGATGACGATCGAAGTGGTCAGAAGTAGTCGGACCCTGGCCATGATAGGGGTCGCAAGGACTATTGTCGAAACAGCATGAAAGTATATGTCAGTGAATATGAATAAGCGTTACTGTCCGAGAGCCACTGACCTGCGATTGTACTAGCCAACCTCGTCCCCGATTCTCGAGGATCAGAGATTGATGTTCGTCGTCGTCTACGCACCGCATCTCGGTATAATGCACCACGACAACGTTTGGTACCAAATCTAGTGTGCGAAGTCGGTTGACCATGTGGAGGCGTGCATCCTTCTCGTGTGTAGAGACCAATATGTTCACGGTTTTCACCGCCTCTTTATGCCCCGCGTGCGCAGTTGCATCGTTTCCTCGGCCCTGCAGACAGGTTACTACGACTTCTCTAACAGGAATGGATCCCAGCTGGTGATTCTCCAGTCGAAGATGGATCATGGACGGAAACAACCAGCAGATTCTGGTGGATGCGGTCCAAGGCCTAGATAGCAGGCTGAGCATTCCTGCGAGGTTGAGCACAAAGCCTTCGCAGTGTAGCTCCGTAATGCTAGGGAATAGCTCGTCCAAGTACCCGAGGAAGTTCAAGTCCATGTCGGAGCAAATACATACTGCCAGCCTTGTCAACATCTGCCGTTGCGAAAGGGGTGAGGCGCAAAACACAGACAGGCACAGCTCTCTAAAATCATCGAAGGAGAGGGTTAGAGAGGAACTTTGATGTTCGACAGATACAGTTCCACCATCATATTCGAGCGCAAACCGTCTCAGGCCGATGAATACTGCAAGATGGCTGTAGTTGTTACGGCTCCCCATCGTTGCAACATATCGCCCAATCAGCCGGTGGAGTGGTGCTGCAGCTTCTCGGGGACCAGAATGACAAACCGTGTATCGCTTCAGGAGGGGGTGGTCAATGTGATCCAGTAGCATCTTGGCTGTCCAGGCCGGCATGGACTTTAGGGATAATTCCTCCAGAAACGATAACTTGATGTTGCGAAGAGGGCCTGGAATAGATGGTTCAGACGTGTCCCGAACGACCAGGTCGAGGTCGACACATGACAAGGAGGGCGAATCTGCGAGAATTTGGAGTACCTGTAGGAAAGACGGCGGGGTGAAGGGTTTGTGCAAGTGGAGCGATGAGAGCCCACGGAGACAATTCGAGTCCCAAACGATCGAGTAATGCTTTAGTGAGATGTGTGCAACCGGAGATGTGTCGATCCTAATTGGCGGGTGAGAGGTGGACCCTCTGAGTTTGACTTTGAGGACTTTCAGACGCGGTGTGATAGCGGACAATATTCGTGAGGCATGGGGCCCGTCATCGTTGAGGTCGAGCTCGAGGGACTGCCAGCGA
>WSTW01000183.1:0-32919 GCA_019632305.1 Tulasnella sp. 403 | reverse complement strand
CTGAGTCTCGTCCCCGCCGTAGCAATTCCCCGAAACTATACCGCACCCAAATTGAGAACCCACACTCAACTTCACTAACTAGATATCAAACCAGGATCGCATTTCACTTCTGAATATCCAAACACTACCAATCGGCGACTAAGGAGAAGGTCCAAAATCCCCTATGCCAAAGCCAGGTCCAGGAGTTGGATCTGGGGTATCGTCGATTGCCATGACGTCGAGGAGCAGGTCCTGAAATTACAAATCACGCAAGTCAGCATCCTCTTCTTCGTCTTGCGTTCTAGCTAACGTACCGCGGCGGCATAGTTACGGACTCCCCATCTGCGAGTGAACGCTCCATAATCACTGGTGAATAACAGTCGCTGACGAGCCAAGGATATCGTCGGCGTCAAGTGGTATGTGGCTGGAAACATCGAGATGAGCAGAGAGTTCATCGACATCTGTGAGACTTACCTCCGCCCTCGGGGAAGATTACCCTCAACTTAGCATCAAAACCAATCTGCCAAACAGACCTCCCGACAGGTCCGGTTGCCCTCTTGAAAGAGGATTCCTTGGAGTTGAGTTCGGGAGCGGCGGCGGTTGCCAATGCGGCGTAACTGGTAAATACACAATGAACTCGTATCGCTGTAACTCATAACAGTCTGATGAGTACTCACTTGGCAGAGTTCTTCCCGATTTGTTCCGGATGCCATTGTGCTACGCCCAGATATTGCAAGTGTGTCGGCGAATCCTATCGAAGAGGTGGCGTTAATCAATCAACTATCTGCTCCTCGTTCCGCTGGGACATACCCTTATTGATATGTGGTGGAAACCGTCTCGACCAGGGAGGGGCGGGTGGACACGGACGGTGAGCGCGTCAGCGATGTTGTAGGTGAGTATATACGTCCCTGACTCGGCGTCGAGCATCCGAGAAACGTATTGTCCGACGTTTGGAGCCTGAGAGCTGACTCTGATACGTGCCGTGTAGGTCCGGGTGGTTCTTGAAGACCAGCTCTGGAATTCGGACAAGGGGTCGACGCTTGGGGTGGAGGGGCGCGAAGGAGTAAGAGGGGAACTGCGAAACCCCCCGTTAGCGACTGCCGAAGATACGCGCAGAAGAAGAGAACTCACGACCCAGGCCTTGGCCCGCCGCAATTTAATGCAAGGTAGTGCTGGATGAGAAGTGATTGCAGTAACGTCCAGTCCTTCTGGGCGACCGGGTTGAGCCTCTGGTACCACTGCAAGGCATCGCCCTGCAAGCACGACGCGGCGTACTGGGCCATCCACTGGCTGTCGTTGAGCTTACAACTCGCGCCGGCTTGCTGATAGACGTGAGTGAGGAGCTCTTGTATATTCACGTTGGCTGTTCCCTCAAAGATGATTACTGTGGTTTCTTGATCCCAGTTCATGGCTATCGGAGGTCTGGCTTAAGGGAGAACGGCACTTAGAAAGAGGTGGCACTTCGTGGTATCGTCTACTCACTGGGGCAAGACAAGGGGGTTGGGTTCAAGTTTCTGAAGATGTAGAACACCCGGATGCGTGTTTATATGCTGGTTGTCGTGACTTTGCGGGTGACTTGCGGGCTGGGACGTCATTGGAATACTTTCCTGACATCCGAGCTTTCACGGCGGCGAGCTGCTGCACACCGATCTTCGGACGAGCACGCTGCTCCGGCAATTGGCCCGTTACGAGAATGACCTTGGGCGCCATACACGTCCTGGAAATAGGCTATACGAGATCTCCTCCGAGGGTTCTTCATTTCAACTCCCAACTTCCCACTTCGATACTTGCTGATCTCAATTGTAGCGCCCCGGCATCTATGCTTCCCGCTGCAATTGTGATCCGAACAGATGGGAAGCGATACATCTGACCGGTGATTGTGTGAAGACGCCCTGGCCCTTGCATCGCAGCCCGCCCTTTCGTTCCAGCTTCTCATGGTCCTCGTGACAGAACTTACCACTTGCGCTTGGCAGGGCTATTTTACCCAATTTACTGGACTGGTAACGACGCTAAGATGGCCGTATCCGGGCAAGGTAGATCAGGTCGGCGTCGACGTCGACCGTTCACATTGACATATGAGTGAGGGCGATGCCTTGGATGTTTCCCTGAGTGGATTCATTTAGGATCTATCCGTATTCAGGACTCTGGATCCCAGATTCAAGATCTACCCTTTGAATCGATTGCGGAGTATTCGTATCGATACCCGTACGGCTCTGGTAATGGTGGCAGGGTTGTTGCAGCATGTTCGCAATGACCAGTATCACTTCCAATTGCAATATGACCATTCACGTCGCATTCTCCATACAGCAGTATTTACGCGCTGATAACAAGGAAACCAAGACCAATCCTACACTCCCTCCACTCCGTGTCTCATTTTACCAGAACCCACGCTTTCAAGGGGCGGGACCATCGAATCCGTCTCCGGGCGCTGGCGGCGGGATGGGCGAGAGGGGTGGGCCTGGGATGATAGGCGCAATAGGCGATCCGGGTACCAAAGGATCGATGGCGGTCACGTCCAAGTACAACTCCTTTAGGTCGAAGAAATGTCAGGGGGATCATCGACGCGATGGGAGATTTTCAGCAAACGCACCGCAGCGGCGTAATTCCGAACACCCCATCTGCGGCTGAAAACGCCATAGTCGCTCGTGAATAGCATGCGCTGTTTCTGGAGTGAAATCGTCGGGGTGAGAGAATACATGGCTGCAAATGGCAGTTCAGCTCGATTCGGTATCACGAGCGCTCAAGCTGTTCGACTAACCGCCCAATTCCCTGAATAAGACCCTCAAGCGTCCGTCGAAGCCAAGGACCCAAACGGCTGTTCCGACGGGTCCGGTTGCTCGTTTGAAGGAAGATTCCCTCGAGTTGAGCTCTGGAGCTGCCGTTGTGGCAAGCGCAGCGTAGCTATTGGGTAAAGGTCAGTGTCGCGAAGTGCCGTTGTCGACGGAGACTTGCTTGGCAGAACCTTTTCCGATTTGGTTCCTATCCCATTGCACGACTCCCATATACCTAAGGTGCGTCGGGGAGTTCTGATCGAGGGAAAGAAGCCATCAACGATTTCTCTGTAATCTCGCGTCCGGGAGCTACTTACGATGATCTCGATTGCATGACGACCCTCCTTATCGGGAAGGGATTGCATGAACCGGACCTGAGCTGCGTCAGCGACGTTGTGGGTGACGGGGTAGGTGCCCGACTCTGGCTCGAGCCACCGTGCGATGTATTGACCAACGGTCGGGTTATCGGAAACGACTCGAATGCGGCCGGTGTAGATGCGGTTGGCCCTCAACGACATGCTGGAAAGCTCGTCGACGAGACGCCTGTTTTGCACACTGCCGGGTTGGGGGCTGGATGATCGGAAACTAGGGGACAACATGCCGGCTCTGCTCGATAATAACGAACGTTAAAAGAGGGGGGGAGGGCTCTAAATGAGGAGGACGTACGATCTGGTGGTCAAGCTTGGGGAGAGTTCACCGCCTGAAGTCGGCTGGACGTAGTGCTGGACCAGGACGACCTGGAACTGGCCCCAGTCCCGTCGTACAGAGGGGTTGAGAGTCTCATACCACGTTAACGCCTCGCCCTGGAGACACGACGAGGCGTAGTCGGCGATCCATTGGTTGTCTGCGAGCTTGTTCCTCGCAGCGGCGTGCTCATACACCTTGCGGATAAAGTCTTGGGCTTCGCTGCTGTTTCGGCCTTGGAAGGTGACGAGAGCTTTGTCGTCGGTCATGGTTATGGATATATCTGTGGAGATTGATCAAGGTTGGGGGGGTATCCTCGGGTGTCGAGTGTGTCCGAACACTTACCAGTGGACTAGGGGGATCAAGGATGCGGGCAATAAGGATGTTGGGAGGGACGCACAAGTCGGGAGAGATGGTTTATATCGTCTGAATATGCATGCCATGGCGTGTTACCGGTGGGGATATCAGCTCATCCAAGGGTCGCTTCGTGGCGGCGGCGAGTCGCTGCACACCGAAAGTCGACGATTTGGTCATTTAGCGCCAAGGACGGACGCGACTTGGGTTCCAGGGACGGTGGGCAGCTTCTCTCGGAGGTCATTTTATACGCCGATCACTACACACAACGCTTGACATACTTTAGGTTCCTGTTGATCCCTCCTGCCGGATAAGGTGGATGAGATCAACTGGGATGTCGTGCGAGGTCCGTGGTGGTTCTTGCGGCCACGTGATCATGCTACACCCAACAACGAACGTTCAAAGACGACCTGCTTTTCCTTCATCAAACACATTCACGCTCAATGATGGCCTATCTAACCACTGTGCATTATTCAACTGTATACACTTGCAATGGACTCGAGTGAATAAAATGAAAGAAACAAACGAAACAATGAATGAAAGATGCAAGACGGAGACAGCAGACAGAGTCACATGCGAAGCAAAAAGGAAGGTAGAATGTCAATGCATCAGCTCTAGTCGACTTCCTCGACGCTGGGACCGTTGTCGGCGCTGTGACCACCAGCCGCACCAGGGAAGCCGCCAGGAGCGCCACCGGGGAACCCTCCAGGGCCACCAGGCATGCCACTGGGAGCACCACCCGCAGCACCGTACAACTTGGTCATGATTGGGTTGGCGATGCCCTCGAGTTCCTTCTGCTTCTCCTCGTACTCCTCCTTGGACGCCTCCTGTGAGTTGTCCAACCACGAGATGGTCTCGTCGACGGCGTGCTGGAGCTTCTCCTTGTCACCAGGAGCGAACTTGTCCTTCAGGTTGTCGTCGTTCATCGAGTTGCGGAGGTTGTACGCGTACGACTCGAGACCGTTCTTGGATTGGATGCGAGCAGCTGCAGCCTCGTCCTCGGCTATAAAGGGGGAAAGGAATGAGTATGTGACTGTATTGAGGATACAATCGTAACTTACCCTTGTATTTCTCGGCCTCGGAAACCATGCGCTCGATTTCCTCCTTCGAGAGACGACCCTTGTCGTTGGTGATGGTGATACGGTTGCTCTTGCCAGTAGTCTTATCGGCCGCGCTGACGTTAAGAATACCGTTGGCATCTGGAGCAAGTCAGAGTCAGAAAAATTGCTTGATTTGCGCTGCGTTAGGTACTCACCGATATCGAAGGTGACCTCGATCTGAGGAACACCACGAGGAGCTGGAGGAATGCCGGTGAGCTCGAACTTGCCGAGAAGGTTGTTGTCCTTTGTCCGAGCACGTTCGCCCTCGTATACTTGGATGAGCACACCAGGCTGGTTATCGGCGTACGTGGAGAAGATTTCGGATTTCTTGGTCGGCACAGTGGTGTTGCGCTTGATGAGAGGAGTGAAGACACCACCAGCGGTCTCGATACCGGTGGAGAGGGGAGCGACGTCAAGGAGCAACACTTGAGAGGTCTTCTCAGAGGTGTCACCGGTCAAGATAGCGGCTTGGACAGCAGCTCCATAGGCGACGGCTTCGTCGGGGTTGATGCTCTTGTTGGGTTCCTTGCCATTGAAGAAGTCGGAGACGAGTTTGATGATACGAGGGATACGGGTGGAGCCACCAACAAGGACAATATCGTGGACGTTAGCCTTGTCGATCTTGGAGTCGCGCAAGACCTTCTCGACAGGCTCAAGGGTGCTGCGGAAGAGATCTTGGCAGAGTTCCTCGAAACGGGCACGGGTGATGGAAGTGTAGAAGTCAATGCCGTCGAAGAGGGAGTCGATTTCGATGGAAGTTTGGGCGGCGGAGGAGAGGGTACGCTTAGCACGTTCGCAAGCAGTTCTTAGGCGACGGAGAGCACGAGGGTTGACGCTGAGGTCTGGTGAAGAGTGTTGGTCAGGTAATGGAAGAAGACGGTAGGAGAAGAGGACATACCTTTCTTGTGCTTCCTCTTGAACTCCTGTACGAAGTGGTTAACGAGGCGGTTATCGAAGTCCTCACCACCCAAGTGAGTGTCACCAGCGGTGGCCTTGACTTCGAAAATACCGTCATCGATGGTCAAGAGAGAAACATCGAAAGTTCCTCCGCCAAGATCGAAGATGAGGACGTTCCGTTCACCAGACGCCTGCTTGTCGAGACCGTAGGCGATGGCGGCAGCGGTGGGTTCGTTGATGATACGAAGGACGTTGAGGCCAGAAATGACACCAGCGTCCTTGGTAGCTTGACGTTGAGAGTCGTTGAAGTAGGCAGGGACAGTGACGACAGCGTCCTTGACTGTATAGCCAAGGTAAGACTCGGCTGTCTCCTTCATCTTGGAGAGGACCATGGACGAGATTTCTTCAGGGGTCTGTGGCGTAATGCATGATTAGATACCCGAATATTATAGCTGATTGACATTACTTACAAAGGTCTTGGTCTCGCCACGGTATTCGACGGCGATGACGGGCTTTCCACCCTTGTCTTCAACCGTGAAGGGGAAGTGCTTGATATCGGCTTGCACCTCTGCGTCAGCGAACTTGCGGCCGATGAGACGCTTCGCGTCGAACACACTACAAGACACGTCAGTAGCAGCTTGGAAACGAGGTTTGGGAGGACATACGTGTTAGTGGGGTTCATGGCGACTTGGTTCTTGGCGGCGTCACCGATGAGACGTTCATTGTCGGAGAAGGAGACGTATGATGGCGTAGTCCGGTTACCCTCTGAGGACGCGAGTGAGAAGGGACGGTGGTCTGAATGGAAAGGATAGCTACTTACGGTCATTGGCGATGATCTCGACACGATCGTTCTGCCAGACGCCGACGCAGGAGTAGGTGGTTCCAAGATCAATACCGATCGCTTTTGTTGCCATTGTGATTGTGAGAGATGCAGTGAAGATGAGGAGGGGGGAAGATTGAGGAAAGTGAGGAAATGGCCATGACTTGAGCCGCTCCTTATAATGTCAAAGCTGACCGCATCCAGTACATTCCATCGCATTCCAGTCCCTTCGACGCCACATCAATTTCTCACGCAAGCACGTGCTGGAACCATCCACAGAAATCTACCCTCCTCCAGACCTCCCTCAACGCAGCGTGCAGTGTTCTCCGCAAACTTCTCGGTGGTGGTTCCAGCCCAATCGCGTCAATTCTGCAGTCCAATCTCGAACGTACTTGACCGCAGCCTTGCGGTGCGACAGAACGAAGTACGCGCCCTTGCCCAACGAATCTGCATCGTTCGATATTCTACACTATAACTTTGTGTCTATGGCAATTCTGTGATGGTTCTTGATAGAGTAGTCTCGTGCGATACACAACGCCTGTCGCGGGTTGTCTCACGTGCCAGTTTCAATGCCGACTGCCTTAGCCCCCGAGTCGTTCTTGCTCGTCGTTGTAAGAATCAGAAGTGTGTCGGCGTCAGAGGTGAGGCACGCCCCAGACGCGTATGTAAACAAACGTGAATGCGACTCAGCCTCGTGCCGACTCCGTTTTCTACCACTTCACCTTGTTAGGTTTCCCCTTCACTTCGCCAACGCGTTCGCGTCGCCCCCGAGAAAATTTGCTTCTTGACTCATTCCAACCATACCCAAGTCCCATAATACCCACCCTTCAAGGTTCCTTGCTCCACCCGCCCAAGTCATCCTAACTTACCCCGTCTTCCTTATCACCTCGCAGATGGACGTCCCGACCCTCACCAACTTGTTTGCCTCGACGTTCACGAGTAACCCAAACCAACGAAAAGCGGCCGAGCTCGACATTCGCAAGGTATGCTTCGTTCTCGACGCGTTCTGTCCCTTTCACCCGTTGATCAGTCCTCCGCAGGTCGGCACCCAAGAGGGTATGATCACGGCCCTCATTCAGATCATCGGAAACAACAATGTAGACCTGTGAGTCCCGCGTCTTCCTTGAGCTACTTTCGACACTCATCGACGTGTGCCGTGCAGTGCGACTCGTCAAGCTTGTGTTGTCTGGCTCAAGAACCGCGTTCAACGCGCCTACCACATCAGCCTCACCGACCCCAATCCCGATCATCCTCCCATTCATGTCTCCGACCGCGTCACTCTCAGACAAAATATCATCCCTCTGCTTATCGCCGCCCCCTCTCGGGCTATTCGTGTTCAACTTACCGCATGCATCAAACTCATCATCGCTACCGACTTCCCAGATGACTGGCCCGAGTTACTTGACCACGTTATGACACTCTTGTCGAGTGAAGACCTGGCTACTGTCTACGGAGGTCTCCTTGTCCACCTCGAGATATTCAAAATCTACAAGTAAGCGCACCCCTTCCAATCGGTAAACCCAACTCACCCCTCTTGTATCAGGTACAAGACCCCCAAGCAGGAAAAGCTACTCCCCAAACTCATTGAAAAGACATTCCCGATCCTTGTTGCCCTCGGCCAGAAGCTCGTCTCACCAGGCGGAGCGCCTGGCCTGACCCCTCTCGAGGCAGCAGAGTTCCTTCACGTCATCAACAAGACATACATGGTGTCCATCTATTCCGGCTTGTCAAAGCAACAGCAGGCCAATGATAGTATCGTGCCGTGGGGTACTCTCTTCCTCGCGGTCGTCAGCATGCAGCTCCCTGCCGGAGTAGTCCTCTCCGGCGACAAAGATGAATGGGAGAAGCATGCTTGGTGGAAGTCAAAGAAGTGGGCATACAGAACACTGAACAAATTGTTTGAAAGGTGCGCTGCCCTTGTTTCAGCCGAAAGGGTTTGAACTGACTGTCCTTTTTTGAAAGGTACGGCAACCCTACGCATATCCCTCAAACCATGAAGAAGCAGTACAACGCCTTCGCTACCCACTTTGTATCGACGTTTGCGCCGGAAATCTTCAAGGTCTACTTGCAACAAGTAGAATTATACATCGGTTCCAACGTCTGGCTGAGTAACAAGTGCATGAACCTCGTCTTTACGTTCTTTGAGTACTGGTCAGTTCTTCCGCTTGTTTCTTCGAGTTGCGGGAACTCACATCTGGACCGTAGCGTGAAGCCTAAAGCCACGTGGACAATGCTGAAACCTCATGCGCAGACCCTCGTTTCTCGACTCGTCTTCCCCCGACTCCGCATCGACAAGGAAAAGGTTGAGCTCTTCGAATACGATCCAGTCGACTATGTCCGACAAACCAACGAAGATTTCGAGGATTATACGAGCCCTCAAGCCGCTGCAGTCGAGTTCCTTCTGACTCTGGCAACGACACGCTCCAAGTCCGAGTTTGTCAACATCCTCGAATTCGTAAACCGAGTGTTGAGGGAGTCGCCTGCTCCGGAAGACAAGTATGCCGCGTTGAACATGGTGGTCGCGTTGTCGGCTGTCATCATGCGGAACGACCAAGTCAGGCCTGCCATGGAATCCTTCTGCATGACCTACGTCTATCCCGAGTTCACATCCCAGTATGGGTTCTTGAGGGAAATTGTAAGTTTGTTTCCCTTTGTAATCGCGTCGATGTAGCGAATGAATTGGATCCCCAGGCGTGTCAAGTTGTCGGTAGTCTTACGTCTGAGCATATGGAATTCAAGGACCCAAAGGTAGTACGGCGTTCTCTAACCGTTATGCTCTGACTTATCAGTGTTCTTAGAACAACGAAGCGACTTTCCGTGCTTTGATCGGAGCTTTGGACGATCCGGCGTTGCCAGTCCGTGTCCAAGCCGCGTTGAGCTTAGGAGAGACGATCCAGAACGAAGATGGCACGTGGGTTTCTTGGTGTCAGTGATTCTGACTCACCGTTGTGGCCTGCAGTTCGTTTGGCTTTGGCTCCAGGCATCGAGAAGATCATGCAAGGTACGCCGTCCGCTGGTCCCCCCAGCCCTTCTGCTAAATCGAGTGTTCGTTAGACCTGTTCAAGCTGTCGGATGATACAGATCTTGACGCGTTGTCGACATGCATGGAGTCTTTCATCGAGGTGTTCAAAGAGCAACTCCTTCCTGTCTCGCCCCAACTCATCGCCAGATTGGTTTGTCGCGCTTTTCTCTAGTTCTGACTTCAGTCCTAATGGTAATTGGAATAGTGTCAAAGCTACCTCCGCCTTCTCCAAGAACAGTCGGGTAAGGTTGATGAGGAAGAAGAGGCGCAAGAGAGCGACCTGCAAGACATCTCCAAGATGGACACCGATGACAAGACTTTTGCGCTTATGGGTATCGCGAAGACTATTTCTACGGTTCGTAGTGACTTGAAACCGTTCGAATTCCTTATCCAACTTGGATACCGTGCAGGTCCTCGCGTGCTTTGACGATATAGAAGGCGACCAGCAACCTGACCCAAAGATCTTCGAGATTCAGGAACATCTTGTCGGTATCATTACGGAGACTTTGAAGACCAAAGTCATTGGTAAATATTCTAATAGCTGGTTGATGCAAACAACACTGATCTTCATCTTCCAGACCTCTACGACACGGCTTGGGATCTCGTTGATACGATCACCTTCCGCACACGTAGCATCGCGCCAGGCATGTGGCCCGTCCTGAGACTCACCTACGATCTCTTCAAGAGCACTGCCATGGATTACCTCGAAGGTCCGTGATAATGTGTCTGAGGTTCGACCGACTTTGACGTTGGTTCGATTTGCAGAAATCCTTCCTGGTCTGTGCAATTTCCTTCTCTTCGGAAAAGAGGGATTCATTCAGATCCCGGAAAATACGCGTATGGTTCTCGATATCTTCTCCACCGCGCTCACCCATGAGCACCTTGGTGAGCACGATGCGATTCAAGGCTTCAAATTGTCGGAGGCTATCTTGTTAAGTCTCAAGGGCCACATTGACGACGTGAGCTTATCTGGGATTTTTTCGAGGAGTCCTGTACTGACTCTCCATTGCTAGGCGATTCCTACTATCGTGAATCTCACAACCGCTTGTCTATCGAAAGCCGAATCTCCTCAATTACAACTCGCTGGAATGGATAACATCGTGAATGCCCTGTTCTACAACCCAGCTCTGACGATGGCCGCGCTCGAGCAGACGCCTGGTGGTTCTCGTGCCTTCTTCGACAAGTGGTTCGCCGCGATGCACGATGACAAGGGTCTTCCGAGGGTCCACGACAAGAAGCTTTCTATCTTGACCCTCTGCGAGTTATTGAAGATGGATACCAATGCCGTGCCACCTTCGTTGAAGGATGGATGGAGTGGTCTTGTTGGAGGTATTTTAGCGCTGTTTAAGGCACTGCCGGCTGCTGAAGCTCGTAAGTTGGTCGGGAGCGCTTATAGAAGGCGTCGGCGTTGACTTGAGGACTACAGGCCGCAATGAAATGCTAGAGGAGTACGAAGATGAGGAAGAGTCAGGTGAAGATCAGGCGGACATGGACGAGGATGATGTTGACCCTGAGCCCAACGGTGAGTTCTCCGCCATCAACATATTGACTATGGACTGAGCTTGCCAACGTGATAATAGGTGATGAGGACGGCGATGTGTACGATAAGGAAACTGCCTATCTGGACTTGCTTGCCGCAGAGGTACGTGACCCGAGGCCTCGTATTTATATGGTCTTCTGACGCGACCTACCGTTTGTAGAGTGCCAGATTGAGGGCTAAGCAAGTTAAGCGTCTAGCTAAAGCCGCCAAGGAAGCTGGAGCAATTGAAGAGGATGGCGAGGACAACGCCAATGATGACGAAGATGGAGAATATGAAGAATCAGATAATGGCAGCGATGACGATGTCCTAGAAGACTTTGGTGTGGAGACCGCCATCGACGACGTCGACCCATACTCATACTTCAAGCAAACGCTCACAGGTGGGTGATAATGGCGAGGACACGAGGACGTTTTAGCTAACGTTTTGGCGTAGGTTTGCAAACGACCAATCCCGCGCTTTATCAAGTCGTGACGACGTCTTTGTCGGTTGACCAACAAACAGAACTTATGGAGGTTATGGCGCATGAGGATGCGGAGGCAGTTGTGCCATCATCGTAAAGGTGGTAGGGGTTCTTTTGAGCAAGACTACATCGAACCTTCTTATAATGGGGAGTATTCCCCACCTATGTACCGTGATGTTCTAGAGAGTAATCGGTTATCGTTCCGGATATAGCTTACAGTTTTTGACGATCCCAATGTTAGCGCGAAGGGTTGAGTTCCAGCAGGTGTATTTGCAAATAATCATAGGCCCATAATCTTACGATGATAGATTCAATGTTACGAGGTATCTGACCGATGAACAGATGATGCGATGGTACGGGGAGGCAAAAGTAGGCTATCACACAGTGTTGATGAGTCATCAGATCTCAGCACGTGGCTTCGACTACACCGATCGATGCGTTTTGTACCAATCGCAACAGCGCGATTTCGTATCTTGTCAAAGGGTTTCACTCCCACCGCCCACCCAACGTATCGCGGTCTGTCTCAGTATTGCTATCGATATATGTCGACCGAAGAAAGCGCAACGAAGAGGATGAAGCCTTCCAAGGTATGCCGCTGTTACAAGTGTTTCGAATCACCAATCGCTGAGATACATTGCCTGTGAAGATGATTGGGACGCATAACGGGACGTTCCACTGCGATGAAGCACTCGCCGTGTACTTGTTACGACAGACGACGACATTCCGGGATGCAGGTGAGCCGTCTCTAAAATTGTCTCAAGGTTGTTGACGCAAGGAGTGACGCCTGCCAGACCTCACTCGCACACGCGACCCCAAGCTACTCGATACGTGCGATATCGTCGTCGACGTCGGAGCTGTGTACGCTCCCGAAAAACTGCGGTTCGATCATCACCAGCGGGAGTTTGACGGAGTGTTTGGGTACGGGTTTTCGACCAAGCTGTCTTCTGCGGGATTGATATACAAGTACGTTCTTCCGTGGCTCGCTTTCTTATGGGATGGTTGGCTTATTCACCTTTATGCTGTTCCAGGCATTTCGGAAAGGAGATCATCGCGAGTCGATTGCAAGTAGCTCCGGAGGACCCGACTGTGGAGACCCTTTGGTTGAAACTTTATCGTGTCAGTAAACATCGCATACACATACGCCACCATCGATCTCACGTATATCGTACAGGAGTTCATTGAGGCGATCGACGGGATCGACAATGGTGTCCAACAAT
Source organism: Tulasnella sp. 403 (assembly GCA_019632305.1). Taxonomy (NCBI): domain Eukaryota; kingdom Fungi; phylum Basidiomycota; class Agaricomycetes; order Cantharellales; family Tulasnellaceae; genus Tulasnella; species Tulasnella sp. 403. The sequence continues at coordinate 20,074 of WSTW01000183.1, read as the reverse complement.
ACCCGTCCAACCTCACTCCCGCGTACCGCAGCCGCACCGACTTGTCGAGCCGTGTCGGATGGCTTAATCCCGCGTGGAATCAGTCGGTGGATTCCAAGATCGTCAACGTATGTGAGTGTCCTTGCCCCTTGTTTCAAGGTCTGAGCATCTTTGCTGGTAGGCCCAATTCGAAAAGGCTTCCAAGCTGGCTGGGGAAGAATTCATAGGACGACTGGATTATTATGCCAATGCGTGGCTTCCGGCTCGTGGAATTGTCAAGGCTGGGCTGGAAAATCGTCAGAACGTGGATCCGTCGGGCCGCATCATCCTCTTCGAGCAATCCGCTCCGTGGAAAGTAAGATATTTCGTGTATACCCTCGCTCATATCCTCCCTGACATATATTCAAGGAACATATCTTCGACCTCGAAGCGGAACTAGGCATTACAGATGAACAGAAACCCTTCTACGTCGTCTACCCCGACGAGACGGCCGGAAATTGGAGGATCCAAGCCGTCCCAGTCTCCCCTGAGAGTTTCTTAAGTCGCAAAGCCCTTCCCGAACCGTGGAGGGGTGTCCGAGATGATGCTCTCTCGCAGGTTACGGGCGTCCCCGGAGGCATCTTTGTCCATGCGTCAGGCTTTATTGGAGGTAAGTTATGGTTGACGTGTCGTGCGGTGTATTTGACGGCCGTAAATCTGGTCTAGGCAACGCAACCCAAGATGGGGCACTTCGTATGGCGAAGCTCGCGTTGGCGTTTTGAATAACTTGTGCGAGCGTCAAATATAAATCAAGCCTATGCCATCCATTCATCTCAAACAAGGAAACAAGATCATTTCATCCCATTATGGGAGACAGTAAGCATCATACTGTATCATAGGAATTTTATTCCTATCGCCGGATAACCGGCAGTCGTATTCCGACTTTGAATGCGTTATTACTAGATGTATTTCTAGGGGCAGCGATAAAATACTTGCCAGATGTGTGTGTATGTTGGGTGCGAGCGTGTCGTACAGTTGTGGCGATTGTCAGAGAGGTTGGTGTGAAGGCACTCGAGGCATGTGCCAATGACGCACATCCGGTAGAGGTCTGGACGTATGAGCTGCACATCGTCCAAGTGGTTGATGTCGCATTTAGAGAGAACCTGAAATGTACAAAGGGGACGCCACAACGTGGCTTGTCGTTACTGCATCGCCCGATCAAGAGGGAGGTTTGGACGAATCGGCAGCCCGAAGATAAATTTACTCATCCGAGAGGGTTGAGCATTGGTAGTAGATCGTACCATCAGCACGACCAAACTGGCCAAGGAGAACTGGGCTGGGGAGTTGTGAACGCGACGACGGATAAAGTGTGAAGCGGAACACGATCCTTAAGTGATAAAGTGCTAAAACCACCGAAACGTGTGGCAGCCGACACCGCTTAGCGATCTCGGTCCTTGATTGGAACGACGCAGATGCGAATGCGGTTCAATCCTCAGAACTCGACGTTCGTGTTTCACGCAGTAGATATAAATGATACCCACCAGCGACCACTCATTCCCTCCTCAGCTTCTACACACTTCACTACTTTACCTCACCTCTTTTAATTAGCATCGTTCGCTATTATCAGTATGCGCACTACTCTGTTTGCCATTTATGCATTGGCTACGACCGTTTTGACGGGGATGGCTGCACCCACGAGTTCTTGCTCGCTCGAGGAGCTGATATCGTGTATTAAGACGTCTAGGAATTCCATGGGGGCACAGTAAGCAGGGATCTTGTATGTACCTGGAACAGGAGAGCTTATCATAACATTTGACATAGTCGCTTGACTAAACGTGGAAATTGCTGCGGTGGTGGCGTGGTCATTGACGAAGACACCGTGGTCGACATCGAGTCATGGAGACAGACAATGGATGCGGTGGGTACAAGGCGAGTCACCTGAAGGAGTCGACCCGCGCATCTACTCACCGTCGCTCCTGGTGTACAGTCGCATAGACGATCCCGAAGCGGCGGAGGCCCGCCAAGAATTCCTAAGAAAGGTGCGAGACTATGCGGAACACCACAACTATCTGAATTCGATCCCATCGCCACCATGGAATGCGTTGGTCTGGGATAATAACCTGGTTGCGTTGTTGTGAGTTGTATGAATATGCGGGTGGTAGAGCATAGCTCATCCGGCGTTTGGTAGCACGGGCTCGTTTACGGATGAGGAGCGGACGCAATTACAACGTTACATCAACACGATTCGAGGCCAACTGAGACTTGATGAACCGGGGGACGATGAGTAATACCGGCGTAGAGGTAGATGTTGGGTTTGGATTCAGGAACGCGTGACGACAGGCAATATCCCCGTTGTTTTCCGCGACGTGGCGAACACCACTCGCCCCTCCTGTCTAGAGCCTGCCCATGATTACGATGGTTTTCGAAGATTCTGGAACCCAGTCGTCGATACGTGTCAAAGCAATGGAGCCCTCGTTTCTTTTCCTGCAACCGGCCGAATATTGCGGTGCGGGATCCGGCCAAACCAAGTTACCGGTCATGACATGTGGCTCCACAACTCGTTCGGGAGGCTTTTCCCTGTGGCGCGCACCGTCTTGGGATAGCTTCGTTGGCACTTTGTGGTCCTGCGGCTGAGTTATCGGCCCTTAATTTTTCCAATATCGACCAACCGCGGGGGACCCCTCTGCTCCTACCTTGGAGAGAACTGTTGACACGGAAACAAGGTCCCCGGTATTAGGCTTTCGCCGTTTTTGTTGATGTGGTGTAGCGCTAAGGCGCTCCGAGTGGAGAACCGTGGCTGTAATATGATCCAACTCCAGTCCACGTATGTTTTACGTTTAGCAACCATCGTCCACACCGCCTATCGCTACCTCTCTTGAGAAAAATGTGATTGGCAACGAGACTACTTCCTCCTTTGACCGCCACTTGTCGCTGTAATCATCCAGCGGTTTACTTTGAAGCAGGGAGGGACCTGCGCACATGAGAGGGCACGCCTGCATTTCTCGTTGATTGCCGGTGTTTTCGTGCGCACTTGTTTTTGCGTCACTCGTCTTTTACACAATCACTACGGAATGCACGCTTTATCCCCTACGATAGTCGGGCATATCTCGCCTTGACGACGGACAAACAAAGCGCAGTGTAGATAGATGCTATCTGCAGTGCACCGTAATCATGCGTGACGACGACCTAAATTACTTGGAAACAAGGGGATGAGGCCGTGGGCGTCTACGTGTCGCACCGAGGAGTTCATCAGGTGAGACGGTCGCCGTTATCTCGGGACCATTTTGACCTCCTGGAGCATCCCCCGCTCCCTTTGATCTGCATCGGGCTTCTACGGACGGCGTTTGTTTACCTCGCTCAGGGAACGACCTTCGCGAAAGCCATGGAAGATTGCGTTGAGAGAGAACTCGTTTCAACGAATCGACGGATGATGCGCTTTGGACTTTACGCTGTTAAGCAGGGCTTCAGTTGAAACACAGAAGCGCACACACAAGAGCTTGAATGCTTTGCGATCCTTGCCCGAGCGATTCCTCTCAGCCCAGTCAGGACATGAAATACCGCGCACGTCGGATTCGATATCTCGGACGATTGCGAAAGACATGCTATGAAATTCCCAAAAACACCCGTTTAATCACACAGGAACAATATGACACCTAGACCAAGTTTGAGTACAATTCAGTGCAAAGTCGGCGAATGAATGGGTTCGGTATCACGCGGTGATCAATACGGAAGCAGAGGCTGGATTGTGTGATTCGAACAAAGTAACTCACCCCAATAATCCATGACCGCCCCACTTTCTAGGGGTAAAGCTGAGGTCACGGTCGAGAAATCCCCCATCCGGCGTTTGCCGACGTACCCGGATAACAATGTGTCGCTAATAGGTAGGTCATGTAAGTTGCCGTCAATAGTTTGACTTTTCCAGCACACTCACGTTCTCTCTGGATGCGACGAAAGCGGCCAAAGGTTGCAACGACCCTGCATGGAAGGAATCCCAGGTCAAAGTCCCAAACTGGAGCAACAAGTCGTCGCGCAGCAGTCCCTAGGTGTGGTAAGTTTAGTGGGAGGGCACGACGCATGCTCGTATCATGAATGGGAACGTACTGCTTCGTTCGCAGGACTTGCAGGCGCTACGCCGTCGACTCGAGCGAACGGTCTAAGGTCGCGATCCGCGTGGGCAATGTTGCCTGTGGGGCCGAGACTGGGGATTCCGGTCGCGCTGTCGGTCGGCCCCGCTTCGGGAGTCCCACCGCCGCTTTCAGACGCGCTGTGGACGGCTTGCAACGCAAGTGCAATTTGGTCCATTACGTCTCGGATGTCGTTGTTGAGTTCGATTATTCTACCAAGAAACCGCGGAGGTGGCAGAGCGAGGGACGCGTCAGTGAGGCTGTCCGATGCCTCGATCGGTGCGTCGGTAAGGAGTGCGTTACCGGACTCTGGCGTGTCTGACTGTGTACACATCGATGTCTGCCCTTGGGAAGCCTTCCCGGTCGACGAGTGGGGTATTCATGTTGGAATTGTTCGTCCGTAGGATCGCTTCTTGTTCCGCAAGTTCCTTTTCGAGAGCATCCTTCTTCGCAACAAGATTCATGGCATGTTGACGAGGTGTGAGGTCGGATGGTGGTGGTGTCTGCTCGGGGGAATGGTACATTGGCCTGCCCATAGTCATCGAGGTAAGCGTGTGGTGCAAGTCTCAAGTCGCCGCCGTGTGATTTCAGAAAGACCGCCGTTTACCCCTGTTGCGGACTGAACCACAACACTCTAGACAGCGCGTCACACCTTTGCCGGCTGCCAACATGAGCTTCCAGGACATCGAACGGGGCCTTAATAGCAGCCCGAACCGGACTAGTACTTTACCGTCGTCACCTCAGGACGTGGCGTTTCGGAATTTGCAGTCGTCGCTCAGCCTGCAGGTCTTCAAGATTAATTCGAATGTGCAAGGGATAATGAAGTTGGTTGACCAGCTGGGAACGGCGAGGGATACGGCGGCAGTGAGAAAAGGACTGTATGTAAGGCCTTTGGGCCCGCTCCCGAGCACTTTGTCGATTGCGGACGTTGACGACGGATGGCGCGGGGCGGTAGACACGACCTCACGGAATCCACGCGGGAGATGGTGAAACGCGGAACGGACGACCTCAAGAAGTTGGCAGGCCTTCAGGCAAGCCTGGTAAGCCGCCGCGTCATGTTTACTCGTTTCTGCCGCATTGTCCAAATGACGTTCTGACTGCTTCCCCAATTGCACATATGAACCTCGAAATTTCTCAACTGCCAATTCTGGATATGAACCTTGACGCAGCCACAATACAAGACGCATCTACAGAAAACTTCGCACGACTTGCAACTTTCTCTGGTTGCGTTTCAGCAGGCACAAAAGGCTAGTGCTGAAAGGCAGCGGACGGTTGTTTTGGATGCGAAGCACGCCGTGGAAGAAGACGAAGCCTCACGCGGGTAAGCCGATTTGGACCGCGCAAACCCCTTTGTTGGGTGATGCTAAGTGTATGATTCCCGATTGAAGCGTTACGCCGGGTTCACCAAGGCAACAGCAGCAGCAGCAGCAGCAACTGCTCCAACCGTAAGCCACGCTCTAGTATGACGTTGTGGGGCCTCTGCTGATTTGTATTTCGGGGACGGCAGGCAATTGTCCCCGGCGGACCTAGCGTATCAGGAGTCGCTGATTCAAGAACGGGAACGGGAGATCCGAGAAATTGAGACGGGGATTCATGAGCTGAATGAAATCTTCCGAGACTTGGGGACGTTAGTGGTTGAACAGGGTAGCATGCTTGGTGAGAGCGCGTCAAAGTCGGCCGAGGGACCCAAACTGACTTGGTTTCACGAGATAACATTGAGAGTAACGTAACCTCAGTTGCGGTGAATACAGCAGGCGCGTCGGAGGAGCTAAGTACGGCAAGCGAGTACCAGCGGAAGGCGGGGCGGCGAGCGTTGTGCTTGATGCTTGTTCTGGTGGTGGTGACTTGTGTTGTTCTTCTGGCGGTGAGGCCCGTTCCCCTGGATGTGACCGAAGGCTCACCAGAAGACTCAGATTCTCTCATGATGAAACCGGAGCTGGATACCCCCGATATGCGCCTCCGCTTCTTGCATGCTGCTTTTCCCTGTGGATTCTCCGTACAGCAGTCGGGTAGTGTAGACACTGCTTGTGGTTTGTTTGTTTATCGATGTTTCTGTGTTTGTTCGCCAGTGATCGGGGCTGTTTTGAGTTTTAACGCCGGCGCTGCAGCACGACGGACTCAATGAGGACACCGCCCCCCGCCATCGTCAGAGGCGACGGGAACGCAGGAATTGGGCGTGCTGAGGGGGCGAGGTTGCCACTGACTCTTGCGCTGTACGTCCACGTTTTTGTTTTTCTTGCATGCCCGCGGCAGTGATTGGGTTCCCTCCCCATTCGTCGGTCGTCGCGCCAGTTCGCTCCTGGAGACCTCCCGGTCTCGCGATTCTCCCCTGGCGCTTTTAGCAGAACCCAGAACTCGGTCACGACAGCAGGGAGAACAAGCCCAAACCAATCCGAATTCGAATCCCCCGCCCCGACTCCCTTCCCTCGCAATCTCCACCACAAGTGCTGTGCTTCGCGTCCTGCAGAAATCTCCAAATATTCGTCCCAAGCGCGGTACTTAAGTGACGCAGCCGACAATGGCGTTTCTCCCGCTCTCAAACCCCCTGTCTCTGCCCCCGCATCAACATCACTTCATCGGCTCTTCCTCCGCCTATCCCTCCTCTCATCTCCCTCACCAGCATCCATCCTCGACTCCTTCCTTCTTTCCGCCCACCTTTATGGACCCCGGTCCGAATCAAAATCCACCCGGAGCCACCTCCCCGTCCGCCTCCAACGCGTCTGCCCACTCGTCCACCGCAGCCACCATCACCGCGACAATTCCAATAAAGAAGAAACCAGGCAGGGGCCCCGGCAAGAAAGACATCAAGGACAGGCCAACCGTCTCCGTCAGGTCAGTCCCACCGCGCATCATCATTACTTCATTATTCACCATTCACCACAAACAGATGGGACGATGGTGACCTCACAGAACGTCTCATCTCCGCCGTCGAGAGTAATGAACGTTGGCAAGGTGTCTTTGCCCAGGCCTCCAATGAACCCGGCCAGATGCGCGCGGCACCCCCAGTCGCAAAGCGGGACCTTCAAAGGGAGATCGCCCGCCACCTCTTTCAAACCGATTCCCGTTATGACCTCGAAGACAGAAAGGTCCTTGAGAGTCTCGCCGTGAGGTGGGTCGCTTCATCAACGCTTCACACCATATGCCCCTCCCCGCCATCGGCTGACTTTCCCCTTCTCTACATCACTTTGTGACGGCACCCAGTGTCAAGAATAAGCTATTCAAGTATGTTCTTTCATATCATCCATCAACCCCGGATATCGGTTGCTTATTGACGCGTCTCTCATCAACCTTGCACCGTCCCCCCTTTCTCGTTTCCCGACGGCAGGATCACGACCCTTTATGCCGAGTGCAAGCAAGAACTCGGGCACATCAGCACGTTCAAAGATGAACGGGATATTCCTCCAGGTTCTGACACATGGGGTAAGTCGTCATCGCATAACTCCCCTCGGTAACACGCGTATTGACTCGCGGCATCGCCTCTTGTAACCCCTGTTTGGTTACAGCGCGCGTCAAGGACAAATTCCCCCAATTCTTCAGAATCCGAGACTTAATGAGCAAGGTTCCATTGCCTAGCACTCCACGCACAGAAGAGCCCTTGTCACCCGTCGATCATTCTTCCGTCCGCTCTCGAACCGTCGCTCCTATCATGAGTGGTCAGATTCCACAGAACACTAGCAGTAGCCTCAAGGGCGCCGTGGACCTTCCCCGAGAGGTTCGTCTCACTGCTCCTGGCACTCTGCCTCCAACTCACGCGCCTGTGCAGACACGCTCCTATGTCGACCCTTCCAACCCGATTCCATCGTCCTATGTGCCCTCTGCACCTAGCACGACTTCTTCTGCTACAGTCACTTCTCCTTCCTACCCAATGCAGAGCCCCCGGCTTCAGACGAGCACTTCCTACCCGCAGCCCCAGGGCGTTCAGCGCAGAATGGGCTCTACCATCGCTGTTAACCCCCAGGCTCAGCCCTCGTCGCGTGCTGGTGGGATGCCAACCATGCATCACCCACAGCCCCAACCGTACTCGGCCCAGGCGGTTGCTTCTCCCACCCAAATGCAGCGACCTTCGCCCTACCCCAGGCCGACGCTCTCAAATATCCAGCCTTCGGGGGACCCCACTATGGAGAGGGCTCATCCCTCCCACTCGCCCGAGTTACAGAGTCCTCCCTCGCCCCCTTTGTCTCAGACGATCCAATCTATCGTCACTACGCTTACGGAGCGCAAAGATCGCGAAAGGGCTCGTGCACATGAGCTGGAGGTGCTGCGAATGAAACGGGAGGAGGCTGAAAGGGCCCGCTGGCATCAGGTAAGGATTATTTGTAAATTATTTGATGGATGTGGGCCCTGATCATTCTCCGCCCCCTTCTAGCGCGAGATGTTGCGTCTGAGGATCAAACTCATCCGCGCTCAACGAGGAAGCGCTATGACGACGACCCCCGGTGCCGGTTCTTCCACGGTCCAAGTTGGCCAGTTTGGTACCGGCGGCGTAGAGGACGACCTTGCCGCGGTGGCCGGGCTAGGTGATGATGGCATGAGCCTCGAAGGTGATGGAGAGGGCGAACTTGATGAAGAGATGTTTGACCCCGAGCCTGGAAGTCGTCCCTCGCAGACCCATCAACAGCACCACGCCTAAGCCGGCTGGCGAGCCAATCTCCGGCTGTGATCGATACGATACCAAACATAACCATAACACATTTACGTCTCTGGTCTATTTTTCTCTTCTCTCTTCCTTAACAATCACGTCCCCGGCTGGACGGTAATATGTGCCACCGCCGTGTTCTTTATTCACCGGAGATACCCCCACCCCGTACTACTATATTGTATCTTTCGGTACACCCGACTGTTATTATTTTGCGCTGTTTTCCATGCGTTTCGTTCCCTTCTGTGTTGTCTCTTGCATCTATTATTGAACAATCTTCCGCCTCATGCATTATTGTGTGCTTCTAGGTTACACATCAATAATCTCTCGCATATAGTATTTGTGATGTCGTACGATTGTTACAGAGCTTATTCTATGGATTGTATGTTATGCCAGCGAGCCGATCGAAGCGTAGCGCTTCCTTGTCTGCAATCAAAGACATTACACTCGAACGACCTTGGTTGGGTGCCACGCGCTGCAGGAGAGACTATCCGATTGTTCCTGGGGATGATGCACCCGGCTCTGAAGATTACTACCATATATGGCGCAAGTGCATGGCGAGTTGTTACCGTAAATGAGGTCGCTCGGCCCATTTGTATCCAGGGTGATCTAGATTCTGCAGCTACCCGAGACCAAATGTGGGGATTTCTACCATATATGGCACTCTGGCTCGAGCTTGGCGGCTTTCGTACCCGCTCCTGTTTTCGGGTACAGCAAGAGATCGCCCAAGTCTTGTGATACATCCGATGGGCATTCCGTGATATTGACTTGTGTCCTTCATTATTGGCTCTTGGTGTGGCGCAACTTGAGGATCATCAGACGCGGTTCTCCAAATGGCATGCCAATCCACGTTCCAAAGACGTGTATACCGTACGAGATTTACTCCAGGTTGGGCGTCGTTCATCCTTGCACGCGCACGACCGCTAGAACGTGGAAGCCCTCTTGTCGCACCTTGACCTCGTTTGCAAGCTACCCTCCCACCGCTAAGGATGAGTGCCGTGTAATTCTTCCCCGGAGTACACCAACTCTCTGCTGTCCAGCAAGGGAACAGAATGTTCCCTGCAATGTGAACCGCCGCAAAGAGTTTTCTCCGCCGTAGGTTTCCAAGGTCGTCGATGACCAGAGACCCATTCGCGGCGTGAGCTCTGGCGATGCAATAGGAGCCTTGCGGCAGCGGAGGGGTTTGGGAGAAACCAAAACGCGGCCACGTTGATACCAACACGCCTGCAACCGTCGCATGCCCTCCGGGAATAAATGCATGACGACAGAAGGTTGGATGCAAATCTAATGAAAATAAGGCCCTGGCTGATCGCCACATTCGTCCTCATTAAAACGAGAGCTAGGCTTGAAGAGGAAGCACTTGTTCGACGACGAAAGGAGTCAACAACCGTTGGGGATATGTGCAAGATCCCCCCACTTTTGGAACAAGTGGACCTTCCAAGCCAAGTTCGTATTTCAAAATCCTTCGAGCCTTCATATAGCGATTTATTAATCCAAAAAGTCAATGTCCCCCTTTAGGCTGCGGAAGTGGTTGCGACTTGGCCACCCTCACAAGTTTCCAAAGCCGTCAGCCAAGTCTCATTTCATCCGATTCATAGCCTTATGGGTCGGTAGAAAGGTGATCGTTTTTTCGTCGAAGAAAGAGGCTGCTCGTGCAGGTGAGGTGGGTGTGCGTCGTGTTCCGATCGCGCTGACGATACGGCGTTCTCGGGCCACATCACACCAGTCGGAAATTCAACGGCTCCGCACGACAGCTGCATCATCTGCAGGTCATCGGCGCTTGCTCCTATGGGAACAATTATACGTCAACGCCGTCTCTATGCGGCGCGTCTGGATATCCAGACTTTGGGTGTTTTCATACCTCCGCTGCTACAGCCCCTTTACTGCCTTGGCCATTGGACGCAGCAGTGATCCCCGAATTCGCAGTTTTTATTCATCAGTTGCACATTGTTGTCTTCTTGGACAGCTCATGCAGTCGGTTCCGCTTTCTCGCCACGTCACAGTTCTATCACTGAAGTTGTTCATCGGTTTGGCGCAATGTCTCGCTTTCCTATTGGACTAATTGATGGTTTGTCTTCTTGGAAATAATCCGTAGTTGAACCATTCTCTGCCCTCCTATGGAACGGGGTATCCCGACGTGCTCCTGCCGGACAGATTACGTGTCCCCATTCATTTCGCCCGATCATTGGACGGTAGACGCTGGGCCCATCCCTTCCATCATTCGCTTAACCATCCCAAATACACGGGAAATGAAACTCTGGAAAATCATTGCTGCAATCACCGTGGCCAATCCTCCTTTGGATTTGGCTAGCACTGTCCGATCTTGGCGAGTTCATGGCTTCTATGTGGCACTCTGGTCGTTTCCAGCTGTTTCTAATTGTTTCTTTCGCCATGACAGATAACTCCTCATGTCTTCACGGATTTCCAGTGGATCGGGCCCTCAAAACCGTCTATCGACAAGATAGATGCAACTGCATTTGGTTTACTCGGCCACAGGCGCTCAAGGGTTCCCTGGCCGTGTTTTATCTCACACAACCTCACCGGTTGGAACAGCATCATGGCTGTTAACATACAACAACGACACGTTTCTGTTATGCCGCCACCACATTCAGGACCATCCACACCTGCCGAACTTCCCCCACTGGCGACAGACCGCCTCAACCTACGAGTCCCACATCACGAAACCCATTCATGCATTGCTTAGGAAAGGCAGAAATGTACCAATCGATATTGTTTGAATAAAGGGGCCGTAGAGATACACAAATATCGTACGCGTACGACGACGAGCCGCATAAAACACGGCAGTAACCTGCGACAAGCGGGAAAAAGGGGGAAACAAGTAAATGGAAATCAAGAGAGACGGGAACTAATCGACAACGTGTTTGAATTCACGGGAAAGGGAAGGAGGTGGTGAGGGTTGAGTTCAAGGTCCTTTGAGTGCAGGTACTTCTCAAGTCACGATGGGAAGCATAGAGCCTTCATCCCCTCATAGGCAGTTGTTGGGCTTGCACTTGCTGAGCTTGCATGCCCATGTTGCCCATCAGGCCATGGTTACCAGCAACGCCTAAGGGTATGCCGGCCATGTTGACGTTCATTGCATTCAACGATTGCGGCAATGCTCGCTCTTCAAGCTTGTCGTACATGATGAGAGCCTCTTTCTTGACTTTCTCCCATCGCTCGGGGTCGAAGAACGTGTAGGTGCCACGCTCGTGGGATGCGTCCTTGTGCAACGGTGATTGGCCTGCCTCCTTGGTCAACCAGACTCTAGCCTCCTTGTGATACCTCCAGTTCCGGTTGTATCTGATAAGAACCAACAATTAAGCGGCGATCAAAGATCATGATATGTACGAAACGTACAACTCTTGCGCGGCTACCTCTTGGAGGGTATCCCGCGGAGACGAATAGAACATGAAAAATAGCGTTTCATCGCTGAAAGAGGCTACCTTTTGGGGACCAGGAGGTGGCGCTTGAACATTATAACACAGAGGGAGATGGAACTCGGGCTCAACAGATTGGGCCGTAGCAGAGTCCGTCCATGGGGTGACAAACATTGAGGAAAGGTGCCTTGCGGAATGGGAGTAATTAGTACGTCGAAACGCAATGACAACGAAAAATGGTAGATGTTAAACAGATGGTGCGAACATGAAACAAAGGTCAGGTCGGCTGAAACTCACCCAGGTGCTGCGAGATCGAGTCCCATCTGGGCCAAATCCGTCCCGGATCCCAGCAGTTGGGCATCTGGGTCAGTTCCTTTTATACTTGCCAACAACGCGAGTAGCCCCCATCGATCTGCTGCCGACAATAGCACCTGCTGTGCTGGTGTCTGTGGTAATGGGGTGGTTTGATTTGGGTTGGAAAGGTGGTTGGGCTGTGGTGCGTTGGGTTGGGCGGAAGACTGAGACTGGTTTGTTCCAGCTTGTCGGGTTTGTGAGGGTAGTGAAGACATGTCTTGCAACCCTCCATGCTGCTGTAAGGAGTGTTGTTGCATCTGCAGGATTGTTGCTTGTGATTGCGGTTGGGATGATTGGGGGAAGGATTGTCCGTTATAGGAAGCGGGCGTTGGTAAATTCGGTGGTGCAGAAAGATGCTGGCCGTTCGTTATACTTGAAGGAAAGCCTTGCGTCACTCCTTGCTGCGAGGACCATGGCACCTGCCCCGTCGTCGTCATTTTGGTGAAATTCTGAACGGAAAAAAAAAGTGACGAGTGGTCAAAGTGAGCCGGTAAACAGTGTCACGAGTTACGCACTCGCTTGTCAACGTCAGAAGGAAGCCCCTGCATCGACCGTTGAGCACCGGCTTGACCACCCAATGCTTGATTCCCATGTTGTCCTCCCATCAGGAGCGGTCGTTGAGCCTGGGGTTGATCTTGCGCTTGACCAGGCCCTTGCTGGTCGGATGAGTAACCATTCGAATGTCCGTCCTGCCCTGTCCCAACACCTTGGTTTGGACCGTGGTTTGTCTGTGAGTGCTGACTTGACGGCTGAGAGCCCAATGGAGGAAAGTCATCATGGCCAAATTCTCTTTGCTGGGAGTTCGCCCCTCCTGTCAACGTTGGTCCGTTGGTTAATGCCGTTCCCGCCTGGCTCGCATATGTCGAGTGAAAAGCCGCCCCACTTTGCTGACCAGAAGACCCGCCTGTATTGCTATTTTGCTGTGGACCCGTCGTCGTCGACCCAAGCGGTGGAAATTCACTCTGATCAATCACGTTGTCCGACGAGTTACTCGATGTCCCCGTTGCTTGACTCGCTGCCGGCCCAAGATGTAGCGGTGCTTGCTGCTGGGCGTGCTGCTGGTGTTGTTGTTGAAGGGCTAGGGAGCTTTGCGGAGGCTGCTGGAGTGAGGGTAAGGACGAGTTCGCCGAAGGTTGCATCGGTAGGTTCATGGCCGAGTTTGGCCCAAAATAATTCCCAGTACTTCCTCGTTGTGTTAGGTATCCTGGTGTGGTTGGAAGGGTAGGGTGGCCAGTCCGGGAGGCCATCGGGTAGGATTGCTGCTGCATCGTACCCCGCGGTGGCATGGTGTACCCAGTTGAAAAGCCTGGACCTCCAGCTCGGCTGTATTGCATCGCAGCGGGAATTTGAGGGAGATTTGGCGGGCGCTGTTGCTGAGGTTGGCCTAGAATGCAGCGAAGCGTAAGCTGGAAGGACGGAAGACCGTGCTCAAAAAGACGCCAGCCCGACCTCTATTCATATTCTGACTGAAGATCGGATAGAACGGGTGTCTGGCGGTTCACAAGAACAGTCTCAGCTGAGAAATAACGGTCGTCGAAGGGTGAGAGATCGTACGTTGGTGCTTTGGTCGATGGTGGTTGTTCTCGGTCCAAGTCGCGATGTTCTACGGGGATCGGACTGTCAAATCAGGTCTCCGCCCGGGCTAGAGCCTTTCAAAGGGCAAGTCATGGACAGTACATTCGTAACTAATCTAGTAGCCAAATGTACAGCAGTGTGATACAAACTACATTTCCATGGAATGTGGAATAGCAGCCAGAGAAACTCTGAACTTGATCTTCGAGGGTCTAATGTCCCTGACGAGGCTGGTAGGAAAACGTCCGCCATAAAGCGGGTTGTGATCGCCTCGTCTTTCAGGAGCATGTAAAGGATACTCATCGGGGCACCTCGAGGCATGGACGATAAACAAAAAATGGTCAAAGCGTTTTATCGCTGTACAAACGATTCTTACTTGTGAGTCGGCGGGGAGGACTGCCTCGACCTGTCAAGTTTGACGGTGAGCGAGTATAAGGATAGAAGTACTCACTCTCTGCATGACTTTCTCACCGCCAACATCCCATCCATCTCCAGCAATCGGCTCCATCACACCCTCAGCTAACCTTTCCACCGTTTGCTCGAGCCCCCTCGCTCTCCTACGTGTCTTCTCCGTTTCAAAATGACCCTACTAAACTTGAGTCTACGGGAGAGAAACCGTACGCAAGCATGCAACGCTGCCGGACCAAAAAGTAGGCGGTCGAGGGTGACGGAAAACCGGATATACGATTCCCCATGTTGAGTTCACGGCGCTGGTCAATTCCTAGGTAATGACCTGAGCAAAGACCTAGAATTCCGATCAGGGTAATCCATGTACGGGGGCAGAAACAAGGAACCCGGGGTCGTTCTTCGATGTGTACACCTCCATCTCTGCGGCCAGATGACCACGCGCCTGGTATGCCTCTTCGAGTAGGGATCAAACGCTCCTCCAGAGATCAGGGCGTTCAACAGAGAAATGACAGCGGCTGTACCCATCGAAGCTACGAGATCACCATCAGGGCGCAACAATACGTCGTCCTCATCCTCATCCACAACCATGGCTTCTGATATGGCCTCCGGTTACGACCTAAAGTATTCGTGAATCCTGGTGTTCAAGTTGGAGGAGTCCAGATTGCGTTCGTCACTCAGGACTCCATCCCGTCATTTCAAAACATGCCCGAAATTCCCCGAGCCCAGCAGCACCCAGTCCGCCCCAGACGTTAGTATAACTTGCTTCGTAGTGGAGCGCTAGTCCGAGAACCGTTGAGCGACGGTCAACATAGCATCGTTGAATTCCTTCAAGGGACATAAGACAGCAGTGTTTGATACGCTGTCGAAATTTTTTCATGCCGTTCTCTTGCGAACCAAGCCGAGTGGCGTGCCACCGTTCTCGATCGGCTCGACGAGCTTGAAAACGGGTGCATGAGGTCCTTGCTGGATTGCTATCCCGGGAGACCGTGTCCCCAGTGTGGGATGCCACCCGTGCATTCAGTCCACGTCATTCGAGGCAGCCAGAGTGGGAAGTAACACAATATCTGGGACTGTCGCGGGTAACATGAGTTATGCGTGGACGATGTCAGTGACATTTGTATGGACGATAGCTGGTCGTGACGGGGTTCGCGAGCCGGTTGATGTGTGATTTCGACTTGGCGGACGGGGAAACGCTGGCCAAACGGAAGCTGTTAGGAAAACTTCACTGATAAGGGGGGAAATGGCGTATTTGCGTATAGAGAGGGAGGTGGGATTTGCCAAGTAGTGGAGTTGGTAACGAGGGCGGTTCACAGCAATTTTGGGATTGGGTCAGAAAACTTGTGTCGCGAGTGCTCGTTCCGATCTCGACCTGAAAAGTGGAATATAGCTAAGCATGGATATAAGATCACCCGCGGTGGAGGCAGGGCGACGGTGGAGGGATGGCGTGACGAGGGAGGTGGAGTTGCGGTAGGCCTTACAACGCAATTTTAGGGGAAAATATGAAAGAAATGAAGAGAAAACTTACGGGTATAATTTCTACAGAAACTGGAGATTGCGGATGGTTTATGAAGCTGTCAGGAAGCTCGCGGTCGTCAGCGTTCGCGTCACGTCGAGGAATGCCGCAACGACTGCAAGACGTCCCCCAACCTTCTGAACACACCAGGAAACGTTGGAGACGGTGGCGAGGTAGATGCCGAGCGGAAAAATATCCATCGAGACAAAGATAAAAGCGAGTCAACGTTGCAGCGCAGTGTGTCATTTCGCGTGCGGAGTGGACCATGGGTTTGTGACGTTGTCCACGTCGGTATTCGTGCTGCGGCAATGAGAACTCCAGTGCCTCCATGGCATATTTTTGGATACAGAGAGAGGATCTAAAGGGCGATGAGGGATGTTGGAAGAGGTTGAGACACGTAACGGGAGGTGGGAGGCGGCAGCTCAGTTTACAACTTCTTGCCGACCGGTGTCGTCATTGTAATACTTGGGGACATTTGCTGTTTGTGGTCGTCCGAGCAAGGTAGAAAAACTAGCTGGCGAAGTTGGTGTGGCGGAGGATGCAGAGTGGAAGATGGTTGAAACTTCACCAATAGACGTCACACGGTTTTAAAACCGTTCTATATCGCACGCGCGGCTCCCTATGCCGCATTGATAAGCACCTCCAGGCTCAGGAACACATCCGACAAGGCTATAGTTTTGCAGATAGACACACCAACATTCCAGGATGGTTCGCTGAAGATCGATGACCAGGAGACTATGCTTAGAGAGCGAGCGTACTTGATTAAACCCGCAGCGTGCAGGACTCCGATGAGTCTGAAATCGTATCTACCGAACAAAACAACAAAACTGAGGAGGCGGAATTTCGTGTTGTGAGGGCCTTGTAGATGGTAAAAGCAAGGGAGACGCGATTAGCATTTGTACCGCCGAGATGGCGTATATAAAAAGGAGGCACAGAACTGATTTGCTTCAGCGCAAAACGGTATAAGCACAAGGGCAGAAAATATGCAGCCCTTCACACTCATTCCTTAACAACATGGACAGTACCATGTTCATGGTCCACAATAACCCGTGAACGCTGCTTGGATGCCTTGACTGGGTTGGGGGCAGAGAAGATGACGTCGAGTTCCTATGCAGTGGTTGGTAAAGACCAGTTCCTGAGATTGCATAGCGGACACTAACCTCAAGCGTGCGACCCTGAGTCTCAATAGCGAAGAAATACCAGGTGACAGTCTCAAATGCGTCCCATCCAACGAAGACAAGGATGAACCTCCACTGGATGTTCTGAAGGGCGATCCTACGAATCGTAAATCTATGAGATCGTCGTGGGCGAAATAGGATCCACCGGTAACTCACGGTGTGCAAAGCAAATTGATGAACGAAGTGCAGCTGACAACGAAAATCTTCATAGCAACGCCTTTTGCACGAACCGTATTTTCGAGGCACTCTGCCGGGTAGAGTGATTCTGGAGAGACGAGATTATCAGTTGATGGGTACAACAAAGAAAACCGGAAGGCCCACGAAGAGGAGTGTAGGTGAACGCATAGACGCTTTGGAACAGGAAGAACGAAGCCGCCCCAAGACGGCCAATGTTCAAGTTCTTGGGGCCATTCCCGTCTATAGTGGAGATCAGAGAAATTCGGCGGTCGCAGTAGCTAGGATGGCTCACAAGATGCCCACTTTCCTGAGAAAGCGGCGTTGCATGCCAGCATTGCGCAGCAGCCAGCAGTTCCGAAAATGAGGACCCTCCGGCGAGGCATGCGGTCTATAGGTCAAACGTTAGGATTTGCATCCTTGGGTAATATCTGCGAACGACGCACCGGATAAGGCAACGGCAATCCAAGCGGAGATTGCCTGGACGAAAGCGTTGACGAGGTTAAGGATGAATTGGGTGTAGTCATCATAACCCAAGGACTTGTAAATGTCGACATTGAAGTATCCAAGACCCTAAAGAACGAGGGGATCAGGTAGGTGTTTGTTTTCATTAGGTTACCTTACATTTCCCGACATTTGTCCAAAAAGGGCCATGAGGAAAACCATGAAACTTCTCCACCGGGCGTTCTTGGTCTTGAAAAGGGCACTATAGTCCCACCATCGTTTGTCACTCCCATTTAGTTCGATACCCTCTTCAAACTCCTGTACTTCCAGTTGCACGATTGGGTTGTTGCGGTCGCCGTTGCCATGATACTAGAGAAACACTTCGGTCAATCTCCCTCCACCGAACACGCCATACATACCTTGGCCAAAAAATCGTATGCAGCATCCCTGCGGTTGTTCAGGTATAGCCAACGGGGGCTCTCGGGAAGGAACCAGATGAACAAAATAACAATTGACGCGGGGACAGCCTGGACAACTTCAATACACATCAGATGGACGACGAATAGGACGAGTACGAGATGTACTTACCGAGAGGTATCCTCCAAGACCAGTTGCTCTTGAGACCACTCGTAGCGAGTGTGATCCCAGCCGCAGGAATAGATCCTCCGAACCAACCTGTGTTGTAGAAGGAAGTAAGTCGACCTCTCCATTGGGGAGGGGAGCATTCCAGGATGTATGTCGGGGCTCCGACTATTGCAATAGCGATCCCCACGCCAAGGAGGAAACGCCCAGCGATGAATTGGGCCCGAGTTGAAGCAGAAGTAATGACGGCGACACCAGCGATGATCCCCCAGCAACCTGCAAACATGCCTCCCCGGCGTCCAAAGCGGTCACAGATGGGCCCTGTTGGGTGTCATGGTCAGCCAAAGGGCTCGTGGGACTATTGGGCATGCAGTACGGACCAGCAAACAAAGACCCGGTCATTTGCCCGACAGTGTAGATGGAGAATATGATGCCAGTCTTACTTCCAAGCCGGCCAGATTCAAATTGTTTTTGATAATACTCCATGGCGTTTATGGCAGTCATCAAGCTAACGCCTCGTATTAACGACGAGAGTTTGGACTTTCATGCTGCCGTTACTCACGATCCGTCATAGCCACTAGCCATACTGCAGCAGAAAGCAAGAGTTGCACAGGCATAGATTGTGAAGGATGCCCGCGACCAGGGATTGAGAACGCCATTGACTTTGGCGGCGGCGAACGCGGCACCTTTCAAGGAGGAAGACGTGAGGGACGGACGCAAGCCAACCAACGAGCAAGCATACCGGCATCGGTGACTTTTTGATCGATGTAGACGTTAGGAAGGGCAACATTCTTCTCAGCGTGGCCCATGGAAGCCTTCTCCTCTATTTCCGAAGATATCGTACCCTGACGGACAGGTTGGGCCATGTTGAAGAGTGGGATGGGGGATAGGTTGGGTCGCCAAAGGGAGCTTCCCGATTCGCACCAGGCTCGGTCGGATTGGACTGAGGATGATATAGGCTTCAGGTTGTGATGGAGTTAAAGTAATTTGGCTACACATTGACCCAAGAGCAGTATCATTCGGCACAAAATGGCAGAGTTCGCCAGGATTATCTCATTAGCGGCCTGCATAGAGGAGTGGGAAAGGACGCTAAGCTGCGATGGAGTGGCTGGAGTGATGGCTTAATGTGAAGGAATGTTCCACCGCCGGGAAAATTTTCCTCCAGTCGGGTAGGGCGCCCATTGGACCACAAGCGAGAACCATGCATGAAAGGCGTTTTGAGGGAATCCTGGGGGGAGGGGATGACAGCCTGAATCCGTGTGTATCTGTATTAGTGCTTGAGGCCGGTAACCGCCCAAGTATAGGGAAAAACCGTTGAGTGGCAATGAGTGCTCCCAACACCAGGGTCGAGAGGCTCGAAACTCCTCAAAGGTTGGTCGAAGGTAAGAAGCTTGCATGTCGAGCTTTTGTCCTTCAACGATTCCGGCGCGTATGGCGGGTAACTTAGCTGTTGTTCAAAGATCAGTGAACCACCGGGCCGATGGGCGCGGTTGAGACCTTGAGAGTTGAAGAGCGCCCAGACTTACCCGGGGACAGGGTCTTGCGCAATAGGCTGAGGTCTGCTCGCATCGAGGATGGCCATCAACGAAGCTTAAGGTATGGGGTGTCCTGCGTCTGTGGCTGCAGTTTAACTGCACTTCCAAAATCTCAGTAGATGCTGCCTCGTGAGTCGGAGCAATATCGGCGCCGAGGGGCATGTTCAGCGCAGAGAGCGCATCAACAGTATATGCCACGGACCATCCACCGGACTGAGG